>JBCEWE010000019.1:625695-673496 GCA_039877035.1 Silurus lanzhouensis
GACTCCCATAAACGCTCACATGACAAAAGAACTAACAACGCAGACCAGAAGATATCATCATAATTGGTCTTTAGTTGCATTGTCAAATTTTCTATAACTATAGTCAAAGTTCGTGTATGTAAATGTGTTGGGGGATATGATAGTTGAAAATGTAACATTTAACATTATTTCTGATCAAAGCAACCAAATTAAGTAAATGACTCAAAAAAATATTCGTTCAATTTTGATTCAAAGAACCGAGTCACTAAAAGAATCTGATCACTACTCTGTTTGTACGGAACGTTTGAAAAACACAGCGCAGCGTTCCACCCGGAAAGCTATCCCGGTTACACCAAATTAAACGAGAGTGCCTTTTTTTTAATTATATCCACTTTAATATTATTGATTTTTAGATAAGCTTTGCGGATAATTGGGAAAAGAAGTGATGGAGGGTTTAGAGGAGACACGGACGCGGTTCTGTGAGCAGTTTGCAACCGTCACCGGGTCGGACAGCGCCGTGGCTCAGTGTTTTCTCGCTGAAAACGACTGGGACATGGAGGTTAGGCTGAAGCCCAAACGCCTCTATAGTAACTACTTTAGTGTAGTACATAGGGTGCGAAGTAACGATTTGATGCACACTAGTTAGTGCACTCATTTTCTAACAGAAAGCAATTTGGGATTTGGTCTGATGAAGGTGATTTGTGTATATATTTGAATTAATATTCTTTGTTTTGTTTTTCAAGAGAGCCTTGAATTCTTTCTTCGAGGCGGATATGGAGTCGGTTTTTGACGTCGAGGACACCGAGGAGGAACCTAACAAACTTTCAAGCAAAAGAAAGGAGACAGAAGATGATGCTCCAGAGGCTAAAAGGAAGATGAATTGTAAACCAGCTGAATGGTAAATGTCCAGGATGGTGATTTAATGATCCACATTGAACCACATTCATATATACATTGAAATCTTCCTGATATCTTGTATAGTTACAGTGCCATCTCAGATTTTCGAAGGCTTTTCGATGATCGTAATCATCATATGTCACTCAGGTGGAAAAATAAAGTAGGTATTTTGTCTCAAAAAAGTGACGCAAACTTTTTCCCGCCGAAAACATTTGTTTGGCCCGAAAGCATTTGTGTTTACCAGGGATGAGCGATACCGCCTATATCATTTTCGATCCGATGCGTCGTCGATATCGGTATCATCAGTGATCATTATTCACAAACATTTGATCACAAGTCCAATGTCTGAGCTACCACTTTTTTTTTTTTATTTTTTTTTTTTTATATAATTACAATCACAGGAAAGTTATTTCTTAGCAAATCCCCAGAGATGTAGGAAGCTGGGGTCAGAGAGCCTTAACCACTGAACTACCACATTCCCTTTCCCGCCACTTACCATTCTATCAAACGGAATTATATTGAAAGGAAAGTTGCCACAGTTCCCTTAATTTGAGTAATATATATATATATATATATATATATATATATATATATATATATATATATATATTTTAGAGAATGTCATGCAGCTGTCACTCATGCAGCTTTATTTTCCTAGTTTGTAACAATGTAGAAACGGTCCCATTAGTGACCTCTGAGAGACACAAAGCTTGTCCATACTTCTTTCTTTCTTTCTTTCTTTCTTTCTTTCTTTCTTTCTTTCTACCAGATCAGTATCCATAGTATTTCCTCCTCCCCTCTTCGCATATAGGGCATAGTGGGCCGAATGAAATGCCAGTTTTATAAAGAGAGAGGGAGGGGAAGAGAGAGAGAGAGAGAGAGAGAGAGAGAGAGAGAGAGAGAGAGAGAGAGAGAGAGAGAGACTGAGCGAACACCAATGGATGTTTCTTAGAGCTGGAATTGTTTCACCCTAGATCCTTCTCTTTAAAAAGATGCTGACTCGTCTCTTTTGAAACTCTAGTATCGACTTGACAGAGGACGAACCCACTTGCTCCGATTCCAAGCGCGGCCCGGAAGAAGATGATGACGGAAAACTCTCGCTTATCTCCTGGAACGTGGACGGCTTGGACACGCTGAACCTCGCAGAACGAGCCAGAGGCCTGTGCTCTTACCTGGCGCTGTAAGTAAAATCCCTGAGAACTCGATATATCGTGGTGTGGGTCGGCATTTGATCATAAGATTTTCAGATTCGCCTTCTCAAGAACATGACGGTCTGCTGATCGAGGCACCAGATCGGCTTCCAACATCATATTAAAGAATAATGAGAAAAATAAGAACTAAATGCATCAGAAATACACTCTGGGGACTTTTTCAGCCATATGTGGTTCTTCCCACAATGATGGAGGTACGCAATGTGGTGACCGTGGCCCAAGGAACAACTCCTTTATATCTTATGAGGAAGAAACCTTGAGAGGAACCAGACTCAAAAGGAGAACCCATCCTCATTTAAGTGATATCAAGAGTGTGATTATAAATTGTATAGGAACTAGAAGACCCCAATGTTGAAGTGAAAGATCTCCTGCTAACATCCTGAACCATTTAGAGACGCACCAGCACCATTTGTATCCCACTTCAGAGTTTTATAGTTTGGACATTGGGTCTTTTTAAATGTTTAAAGGCTCTGGCATGGAGGAGTTGGTATTGGATCTTTGATGATCTCAGATGTTGAGCATCTTTACGAGTAGCTCCTGGTTCCACAAAGTCAAATGATTTGTATAAGACTGTAGAAATGACATTACTCGTAATCTCGCACTCATGGTGGTTCTCACTCTCTGGTGTTTTGTATTGTTTTAAGATTCATCACACCCTTGATATCACGTTGATGAGGATGAGGTTCCTCTCAAGGTTTCTTCCTCGTAACATCTAAGGGAGTTTTTCCTTGTCACAGCCACAGGCTGCCCATCAGGGATAAATACACATCATTCACTTTCATTCTTAAATTCTGTAAAGCGGCTTTGAGACGATGTTTATTGTGAAAAGCGCTATAGAAATAAACCTGAAACTTGAACATCTTTGGGATGAATTGGAACACACCCCAGGTCTGAATGAATCTCGCACAAATCTCGTGTAAGATCTTCCCAGAAGAACGGCGATTACAATAACAGCAAACGTGGAACTAGATTTTCAAAAAGACTGTAATCTTACGGTCAGGTGTCCGCAAAGTTTTGTCTATAAAACTGGTGGCATGTAGATTTATTTATTTTATTTTTTTTAAACAGATACACACCAGATGTTGTGTTCCTGCAAGAACTTAACCCTCAGTACCTCCAGTATCTTAAGAAGCGGGCCGTCAGCTACCACATCGTAGAAGGTAATACAGTGTACGCTTTCCCCGGACGCTGCTTCCCTAGCTCCTTTTCTAACCGCTCGTTTCCATTCCCGCTCAAGGAAACGAGGAAGGCTACTTCACCGCCCTGATGATGAAGAAATCACGAGTAAAGCTGCAGAGCAGCGAGACGATTCCTTACCTGACGACACAGATGATGCGAAATCTGTTGTGTGCCAGAGTGAGTGGCCGTTTATACCGTAAAGCGGCGCCGGGGGTTAAACGCGTGAACTAATTTTTGTTTCCGACAGGTGAGTTTTTTCGGTCGGGAGCTCTGCCTAATGACCTCGCACTTGGAGAGTTGTAAAGATCAGGCTGCCGAGAGGATGAAGCAGCTCAAGGTGGTGTTTCAGAGGATGAAAGAGGAGCCGGAGAACACGACCGTTATTTTCGGAGGCGACACCAACCTTCGAGACTCTGAGGTAGTTATTTGTATTTTTTTTTTTTTTTTTTTAATCAGCCACGACCAAAAATCGGTTAATTCATGGTTGCTTTTGCCTTTCAGACAAACGTAACCTTTTATGTTAAACTTCTAGTTCCTCCCAATAGGGGTCGCCACAGTGGATCGTCTGTCTCCATACCACTCTGTCTTCTCCAGCTGTCTATTTAAAACCCACCACTTGCATGTCTTTCCTCACCACACACATAAACCTTTTCCTTGGGCTTCCTCTTCTCCTCCATCTTCATAAATCATAAATCACTCCTGCTATCACTCTTCTCCACCCACACCACTCCATCCTGCCTGCACACTCTTCTTCACTTCTCTAAGCATTCGGTGCATCCAAAAAGAGCCTGACCCTTCGTTTAATTTTGCTCATTAAAATTATTTAAAAATAATACATATATAATATATAAAAATTATTCCTTAATGCATCATATTGTATATTTATCTTTATGCACGCTATAAAAAAAAGTATTTACATGAAGAGGTCGACCGATTCATCGGTTTTCCCAATTAAGCTATAGTTAATTGCTGAAAATATTGGCTATCAGCAAAAAATCTGAGAGTTTTTCCAGGTCGCATCCATTGCTGTCATTACGAGAGCGGCCTCTAGAGGCGAATCACATATGCCACATGCTGTTTGCTTTTACAGGTCAGACTGCATGCTTCAAGGATTATATTATATTTATCATTTGTTCATTAGGGCCCGAGCACCAAAGGTGCGTAGGACCCTATTGTTTTTGTGTCGTTTCTTTATTATTATTATTATTATTTTTTGCATTTTTTTTGCTCGAAAACTCACGAAACTTTGCGTACACAGCAAAAAAAGTCGAAAGATTAGGTACGCCATGTTCCTCGAAAGTGGATGTGACAGAACCGGCTCAGTAGCGCCACCTATACACGTTCAACGGTGTGTGGCTCAAGCTATGTTTCACGTACATGTCTGAAAATCGGTACACAACAGGAAGTTGGGTATTTTTAATTGTATGAGCAAATTTTTGGCTGATTTTGCCATTCGCACATGTCGTATTTTAACGAACTCCTCCTAGAGATTTGTTCAGATCAACACCAAATTTGGTAGGCATAATCTAAAGACCTTTGCGATGTTAAATTGCGAAGATCTAGAGTTTTCGTCGAAGGGCGTGTCCGTGTCCTTGTCCAAATTTCGACGATTCGCCATGAAAACGGATGTTGCTATAACTCGAACATACAACATCTAATCGGCCCCTATACTTCACCTGATTAATAACACTCCAGATCTGAACAGATCTACATTTTCATATTTAGTAATAGTCATAGCGCCACCTGCTGGCAACAGGAAATGTCATGTTTCACTGTTCAATGAACTACTCCTAGAAATTTAATGCCATCCTCTTTTCTATTTGGTCAGTCTTATCTTAAGCCCTTTGTGCTAGTAAATTGTGAAGATCTTAACCGTTCGTTAAAGGGCGTGCCCATGGCGCCGCGACAAGGTCCAATGTTTCACCATGGGAATAACAGTTGAGATTTGTTCAGATCGACACCAAATTTGGTGGGCATAATCTAAAGGCCTTTGCAATGTTACATTGCAAAGATCTAGAGTTTTCGTCGAAGGGCGTGTCCTTGGTGGTCTGACAAACTCGAGGATTCGCCATGAAAAAGGGAAGTTGCTATAACTCGGACATACAATGTCCAATCTGCCCCAAACTTCACATGATTGATAAGACTCCTGATCTAAACACATCTACATTTCCATATTTAGTTATAGTCATAGCGCCACCTGCTGGCAACAAGACGTGTGGCACTTTGAAATGACTGTGCCATAATTCTCCCATCTTTACTCGCTTACATGCACCTCGCCTCACTGTTCACTGTTTTCCTTAGGCCACCGGGTGGTGGTGAGCCCGGGTGCGAGGGCCCGTTCATCGCTGCTTGCAGCTTTAATTTTATAATTATATTTATTCATTCATATATTCTTTTTTTTTTCTTTTTGTAATAAAGCTCTGTACTATTTCACTACTACTATTTAAGTTTTTTTTAATACAGTATCTCTAAAAAAAAAAAAAAAAAAAAAAAAAAAGATCGATTGAAAGTTTTAATGCACGGTTATCGGCAAGTACAATCCAACCAAGCTTTCGGTATCGGTAAAATCCACTATCGCTCGACCTCTAGTCACTTCGTATACTTACAAGCATAATATTTTCTTTTACTCTGCGTACTTGGATTCATACCATTTAAGTATACAAGCTAAGAATTCCTGTTTTTAATTATGCACGCATTTTCTTTCAAAGTTTGGAAAGTCTTATGGTTTTTGAGACACATGCATGTTTTTTTTTGTTTCTAAGCAACAATGTAGTTTGGGGTTGTTTTGGAGCAGGGGACGTTGGAGACCTTTTCTGGTTAAAAATAACCAACATGGCAACCATTCCCAATTTCAACACCATGCGAATTCGTCTTCACTCCGGCTCATTGGAACCTAATTCACCATTCGACAAGACGATGAAGCATATGAAGCTTTATTTAGAGAGCAAACAGACGTCTGGAGTGTCATCTATCATGGAATGGCCTGCCCAGTCACCACACCCAAATCCTATTGAATTCATCTGGGAAGAATTAGATCTAAAGAAATAATTCTAGTGAAGAACACGTTTGGGAAGTTTTTCCAGAGGCAAGACAAAGTATTATAGCTGAATGTTTGGAGAACTGTCTGGGTGCTGAAAGTGTGTAACGCTGTTATTCATGCTAAAGAAGGATTTTTAGTGGAATGAAAATCTGTACGTTTCTATATTCGGTCAAAGTAAATCTTCTAACATTTTAAACAAAAAGTAACATGCACATGTCTCGTAAAAACCATAAAGCTCTAGGTGTTAACAGTGAATCAGGGATTTTTTTTAGTTCAGTGTCCTTTTGAAGGGTTTGGGCATCACAACACAACAATCCATTGTTAAATAACTGCATCAGATCACAGAAATAGTGTACGGTGTCACGTGTGATACACCTTGTAATTCCCGAGTGTGCACGTGTATCGTACATGCAGGTCAAACAAGTGGGTGGTCTGCCTCCCGGAGTGATCGACGTCTGGGAGGAGCTCGGCAAACAAGAGCACCTCAGATACACGTGGGACACTAAAACGAACAGCAACAAAGGCGTGCCGTATATCAGCCGATGTCGCTTCGACCGGATTTACCTCAGACCTGGCAACACTGGGGTGAAAATGAGTCCGGAGCACATGGCGCTGGTCGGTATGGAGAAGCTCGACTGTGGCCAATACACCAGCGATCACTGGGGAATCTACTGCAGTTTTAAAACTTGAGCCTGGGGGGTATGACGGCATGCATGCGTATAGTCTTGAAGTCTAGACTTGTTTTTCCCTGGATTTTCCCTTCATTGTTACGTGATCAAAGCGTAATACATGACTGTTTCATCGCAATCACAACGGTTGCTTAATAACCTGTTTTGTCATGGTTTCAGAATGATTTTTATTCATTTTTAATGTGCACTCGCCTACCTCTTTCATGCAGGTTATTATTTCCTAAGCCTTATGGCTCATAATTATACACCAATCTGTTTTTGTCTAGACGACTATGTCGACTAAAACACACCGGTGTATTCCATCATTACCAATGGAAGTGTTCGAATTGCACCAGTTCACCATTATCCTGTTAGTTATTTTAATCTCGTGTGTATATATAATTGTATAAACACTTAATAAACTATATGAATCTTTTATTTATTGAAGTCATTATGCAGATATTGAGCAACTCTCCATCAATTATACAGGTTGTCCCCGAGTTACTATGGTTCGACTTACGATTTCCATTCGGAGAGACTTTAACTACACTTCATTTCAAAGTCAAATATCTTATTTTTAACCAACTACATTTTGCGAAATCAGTCGTTCTTTTTTATTTGAGTGGATAAGAAAATGTACTACTATTCATTTGATCATTTTATTAATAGTGTAGCGAGTAAAGCAGGGGTGGCCAACCAGTCAGAGACTGAGAGCCACATTTTTGACTGTGTTACCGCAAAGAGCCACATTATACACATGGGCACAGATGAACATCACCCATCCCTTCCTCTTACACACACACACACCTCTGCTCAGCCAGATTTATTGTAAATGTCACACATTAACATAATGACAGAAATTGACTCCTACAGTTCTAAGATCACTGGACAGTCATTTTCAACAATGAACATTGTGTGCACTGTCTCACACACACAAACTGTTTAACCAAGTCCACAAACAAAAATATAATAATTCACAATAGCGTTTTTCTTTTACTATGCATGTTACTTAGTGGGACTTTTGGCATCCTTGCCTTGAACAATCCCCTTCAAATCTGGATCGGATTCCGTTGTTGCCACTCAAAGCAATTCTTTCACATGGGTGTCAGTCAGAACAGATCGATGCTTTGATGTCACGTGTTTTAGGGTAGAAAACAAGGACTTTGTTTGTGGGGTTTTTTTATGTGCGTGTTCACTTCGCTTGAGTTCAATACGGTATTTTCGTCAAATGCGCATGTGCGTGAGATGAATATGGGGGGCAATTAATTTTTACAAGGGGCCACATGAGAAACCTGAATTGTGTCAGAGGGCCACACCAACGATAATATTTTAGGGATGCACCGAAATGAAAATTCAATTCAAATGGCAATGAAATCCATAATTTTTTGTGTTATGCCTTTTGCCTTGGCACCATCACTGGAAAACTTTCCTGCCTTTTCAAAAGCGTCCTCTACAGACGGAGTGCGCATGCTCGGATTGACTACTTTTCTGCGCCGCGTTCTTCTCATATTTAGAATAGCAATCGGGATGTTTGGATTTCAGGTGATAAATTAAACCCAACTTGGAGAAACTCTTTGCAGATACCCCCCCTCTTGAAATTTCAGCATTGCATGTTTTGCACATCGCTCTCCGCAGACATGTTGCTCTTATCCAGATAACCGTGTGCTGCTGCGCTTTTTTATTGCGTCATTACAATTGTGTTTCTGCCGTGTTGTTTCGGTGATTTAGGTATTTCCGAAAATTCTCGGTGCATCCCTGTAATTTATGATTGGCCTCATGCCAAGGTCTGATATACCGCAAAGTTTCCCAGTAGGGGCAAGCTCATTTAAGTCTTAAAAATACCGTATTGAACTTAAGCAAAGCGAACACGCACATTAAAAATCAAACACACAAAAATCGATATGAACGTAAGAGCCGCATGAAACCAGCCAAAGAGCCGCATGCGGCTCGCGAGCCGCGGGTTGGCCACCCCTGGAGTAAAGTATTAGGCCATGAAGGGTTGTACTGCAGCTTATAAAAAATATGATAATAATTAATTACCTGAGGAATTGGGGGAGGGAGGGAGGGAGGAGAGAGAGATGTCTACAGTAAGACATTATAGCCTTAATAAACCATTGTACTTTGGATACTTAAGTACATTTGAAGGCAAATACTTTTGTACTTTTACTCAAGTCAAAGTTTAAAGGAACACTTTTACTGGAGTCATTTTTAAATCTTAACATCATCTCAAGTACATGGTTTGTGTACTTTGTAAAACCGACACTTGTCCATTCACCCGCTCATACATACATATATACTGTAAAGTTTATACAGTATTGTACTGTAAATTGCTGTTTTGCTAAAATTATGTGCTGATATTTGTTCCCTTATGAGCAAATTACACAACACTTCTCCATAATGATCATTCTTTAAGACTCCTGGGTCGACTAGGTTATGTCGACTTATATTTTGAAGTTACGATAGGGTCACTGTAACACGTCTCCATGGTAAGTCTACCTGTATATACACCGATCAGGCAGAACGTTATTACCAACTGCCTATTTCTGTGTTGGTCCCCGTTTTCTGCGCAAACAGTCCTGACGACTTCTTCAGTAGTTTGAGCTACAGGAGCTCGTCTGTTGGATCGGACCACACGGACCAGCCTTCGATCCCCACGTGCATCAATGAGCCCCGGCTGCACACGACCCTCTCGCCAGTTCACCGCTGTTCCTTCCTTGGAGCACTTTTGATAGATACTGACCCCTGCAGACGAGGAACATACCACAAGAGCTGCAGTTTTGGAGATGCTCAGACCCAGTAGTCTAGACGTCACAATTTGTCAAACTCGCTAAAATCCTAACGTTCGCCTCTTTTTCCTGCTTTTTACACCAACTTTGAGGACAAAATGTTTACTTGCTGCCCTAATATATCCTGCTCACTAACAGGTGCCATGAAGAAGAGAGAATCAGTTTTATTCACTTCACCGCTCATAGTGTTAAAATGGCTGGTATATATATAATACAGATTACTGAAAAATATAATTGGATGGAACCTTGTCTAGAAACCCATCCAGTAGTGAAAAACAGGGTGATGTCATCGCTTGTGGTAGTGATGACATCATCCTGTTTTTTTAATGCTTTCCTTATAACTGCAAAACATCACAGCAAGACTTGCTATTACAGCATAACTGCGAGGGGGAGCCAGAAGCTAACACAGACACGAGGGAGCTCTGGGATTTATTAAACAGCCAGCCATTGCTTCATCAGCAAACTTGAGTGAAGGCTTGAGAGTGGGGCGGCAACACCATCTAAACATTCCAGTTTATCAAAACATTATAACCACGATCCCTCCAGATCTGCTCCTATATCTAAGAAAAACTACACAAAAGACTTGAGTAAATAAAAAAAAAAAAGTTAATGCTGTGACTGCGTCTGAGCCGCCAACACTAATTGGCTGTAAGACAAAGATCTGCCCCCTGCTATAGTCTTCACAAATCAAGGCACCAACAAATAGCCTGCACCCTTTTATTCAGTCATTGTGGTGAATCTTAATAGAATAATAGAATTTTAATATTTTTATTCCATACTCATTTACCTATCAATGTCAGACTTCAATATATATAAGTGAATTATGTGTGTTGTTATAATTATGCGCAGCCTGGGGCAATTGTGGCAGGGAAAAAACTCCCTTAAATGTCATGAGGAAGAAACCTTGAGAGGAACCAGACTCAAAACTGGAACCCATCCTCATCTGGGTGATATCAAGAGTGTGATTAGAAATCTCAAACAATACAAAACACCAGAGATACAAATTTGCAGCTCAAAATCGCTTCCTAGGCGTTGACACCAGTCAGACCAAACTGTTGGAAATATTACAACTGTAAGTACAGAAGAAATATGACAATAGACTGAATCATTGGATTCAGTTCCTTACCAGAGATCATGAGTGGATTTTGTCCTTGTGTATTAATGGATTACTATCTGCATGTACTTTGGAATAACGAACTCAAACTCAGAGACATTTGGCTGGGAGTGGGGTTGTGACACCGACAAGCAGTTCGGACTTGCTTTTGCTTGTCCCATTTGGCAGTTTCAGAGGTAGAAATGTATTTGCTGATTTGTGCTATAAAAGGCAATTACGCTACAAAATCTAATTTGCGATTGTGATAATACACTTTTCTGGGGTTGTATAGAAATTGTAAATATGCGTATATTATGTATATAAATATGTATATACGTATATACAATTGTGTGTTTCCAAATTTGCTGTTAGAAGCGAAGTCAGCTACAAAAAGGGGAAGAAGATTCTGTACAAAACACTTAAATCTCTAATTTTAGATAAGTTCTGATATCGGAACCACACAATTGTACAGAATGTCTTTGGATTTGGTAGAATGAAATTCTTCCTTCACTCGAACTAGGAGACCCAGAGATGTTCCAGGATGACAATGCCTCTGTGCACAAAGCCAGATCTTCCACTCCAGGTTGGAGTTGAAGATCTTCTACTATAGAGCACTATAACCCTTTTGAACACCTTTGGGGTAAATTGGAACGCTGACTGCACCTCACCTCGTCTACATGAGGACCTGAGTTTACTAACACCCTTGTGGCTGAATAAGCACTGTGTTTGTGTATTTGCTATCTGGTGGCATTGATTATATGATAAGAAAATCACTTTGGACCCCACAGCCCACTCTCTCTTCAAACTGTTGCCTTCAGTTTGGCACCATGGAACACCGTCCACCAGAACAGCCAGGCACAAAAAAATTTTTTCCCCACAGGCTATACTCATCCTGAACAATTAAATTATTCACAACTATACATTGTCTGTCACGACTGACACATTTATACATAGAATCCGAACGGTACATTTGTAAACGGCACACTTGTAAATAACACATCTGTACATTCATTTAAACAATATTTCAACATCTGTATATGGTGCATTATTCCATTGGCTGGTTTTTTTCAATTTTGTTATATTCCATCAATGTGTAATTCCTACGTATTTCCTTGTCGTATTGCCTTGTCGGCAAGTCAAATTCCTTGTGTGCGTAAACTTACTTGGTAATAACTCTATTGCTGATTCCGATAAGCATTGAGCAAGCAAGACATCGATGTGAGGGGTGGGGGGGTGGGGGTGGGGGGGGTTGAAGGTCGTTTTGTGGTCATGCCTAGCAACACACTTCTTAACAGTAACCCCCTTTGCAAAATGCAAAGGTTTCTCCAGGATATCAGTGTACACTTTGTACATTTTTGAGAAAGCATTCGAAAATCTTAACGTAATCAGTGACTAAACTGGATTCGTCAGATTCCACTAACCGGCTTCGTTTTTTCGTTTTTTTTTTTTTTTTTTTAGCCAAAGGGAAAGACTCGATAGAAACAGGGCTTGTAGGAAACAAATCAGAGGGTTGTTTACCCAAGCTTAAGTGGACTTTACTCTAAAAAATGCATGTCCCCAGGACTTCTTTTCTTTTTCCAATTAGATTCACAGCCACAAACTTCGTCCATAGCTTGAAAAATTAAATCCTTTTTACATCTATGGTACAATACAACAGATTTGCAGTAAAACGGAAAGCTGTTGCATGTTGGTCTCATTTGTAGTTGTGATGCAGAAAATTTGATTCGTTCTAGCGAAAGACAGAACTAAAACACCAAAGAAACGAGGACGAAAACAACCCAAAGTGCTGCGGGAGCATTTTAATGTAAGCGTTACAGGGACATCGGAAAATTAATCAATCGAGACGAATGTCATATTATGCATTTTATTTCTTTAGGTGATTGTGGCAAGGAACAACTTCCTGGGACTTTAGGAGGAAGGAATCTACATATATACGCATATAGGAACCAGACTCTAGCGGATTCTAACGACTCCGAATATTCAATCCTAACAGTTTTGTTGTTGTGGAGGTTATCAAATGTTCATCGAAGGACAGACTTGTGTGTAGTCCTTAGACATTGTATTATATTAATGAGTCCAAATCTATATTTATGGTTCCTAAGTTCTATCTGCAGTAACCTCATGTTCCTCCTCATCAACAGTGAGATGTTTCCTATTTATGAGAAATCCATCCAGAAGAAGGGCATCAGGATTGAGCTTTATTTTAACAGTTCATGATGTGGAATGGTTCCTGTTCTCGCAATTGTTTCCTCAAGAGATCTTCTTTTTCTTTTTTTTTTTTGAGGCAACAAATAAAAAACAAAAAAACAAAAGTGAAGACCTCTTCCATAAATCTTAAAATAAATCTCTGAACCATAAAATAAATCTCCACCATTTCAATGATACGTGGCAGGCCATCAGGGTCAGCAATAGGCATTGCCCCCCCCCATGAATTTGTGAATCAGGTGTTTCCCGGGGTTAATGGAATCTGCTGTGAGACCTTTACAATCAACAGAGCGTTCGCCTGTAGCGTAAAGTACACATTTTTCGAACCGATCAGATTTAATCGACCGTGAGGTCATCCAGCAAGTCGTTCAATTGGATGGTCATTAGCGCACTAGTCAGAGCTCGCAACTCGCAACTCTAGCAAACTGCACACTGACGAAACGTTATTCGTGTGGATTTAATGGCTGTTTTTTTTTTATTTTACACTGACGGAGGAGAAAATTTGATTTGGTTGCACATACACTTTTACATACAGACATTCACAAGATAAAACTCTTCATTTTATGAGGTTAATATTGACGCCTGTGCTAGAGATGCTGTATGCGGGCGATGAAGTTGTGGCTACAGTGAAAGGAGTCATGTTGAATTGTGTTCATTGGGTTTCTTGCTTTAGTAATAAAATTCCTTCTTACTGTATGTGACACGTCGCTGATATACTGCGTTTCTCTACAATATTATATATAGGCGTGGCGTCATGATTGTATTATGAGGTGACAATTATTACTACGATTATTTAAAATCGTAGTTTTAATGGAGTTGATTCTAGTGTGTGTCCATCAAAGCTGCTTTTATCACCATCGATGTTGAACATCACTCACCCGCACACTGATTCTTCTCAGACCTTTTTATTTATTTCATAAATAAACACAGAACGAGCGTGATACAGCGATAAATATCTGTTTAACACACTAAGATTCTGTATTACAAAAAAATACAGCGGAATTGATAAATGCACTTGATTCATGTTTCGAGGGTGTTGGGGGTGGGGGGGGGTGGCAGAGGTTTGAATACAGTCCCTGATTTTGTATTTATCTGAAAACACGTGCACTGGGTATCTGCTGTGCTGTAGCCGTATGTGCAGTCTCGAGAAAAACAAAAAAAGCCTTCGCCAAGAACCACGTCGCGGCATCCCCTCGTCGGAGTTGTAGAGTTCCTCGGTTGCATAATTGTGTTGGAAATGTCAAAAAATGAATCAAAATATTGTGATTTTTTTTTTTTTTTTAACGTGGTGTACGATCATGCTACAGGCTAGTGTCATGTCCTGTCATAGGCAGCGAGAGGTACAAGGCAGGGTGACATCATTACGCAAGACCGGGAATGTTGCATTTACTCTTCCGAACTCGAGGACACGTCTGCTTTCCAGTTATTGCTAGATCGAACGAACGCAAAGGGACCAATTCCTACATCGGACTGATCTGGACAGAAATATCAGCAAGGAATGTGTTTGTTTGTTTTTTCATTTGTATATGCCATTTCATACAACATGCGAGTGTCAAAACCGGCGTAACAAACTGGTATAGAAGTTCGTAGGCCAAAAGATCTCAACCGTCGCTTTTTCTATGAGCCTGGATAGATAAGTGTAGAAGTTGAAATGTATGTATGTATATATATATATATATATATATATATATATATATATATATATATATATATATATATATATGTGGTGGTGGGTTTTTCTTCGAGCCCTTATCAGCGGTTCAACTTAGACCTGGTCTAAGCAGCAGCAACAACGTTGGAAACAGGATGTCAAGGGAGAACATCACGTGGCGATGGGCTTCAGAAACGACAAACCTTTTCAAACACCTGTCAAAAAAAAAAAACACCACCCAACCTCCATCTTTTCAATTAGTGTGTTTACGTAAACAGAAAGTGTCCTTATTACGAAGCGACACGCCTTGTTACTGTAACAACATTCGAGTTCCTCGTTACGGATCGCTCACCACCTGCTGCACCACAAACATCTCTGGCTGCGTTTGCAGGTCGAATATTTCCCAGACTGTGTAGGTGGAAATCCCAGTTAAAAACCAGTATAAACGGGACCTTATAAGGAAAAAAGGATTGTATTCTTGTGTACTAGTTATATTGCATGAAATACGGTGTTAGCATTCACTACTGCAGGCTAGTCACGTTTCTGGTCAACTGGTGAAAAAAAACAAATTAGGTCCGTGCCTGTGTGCACGTATATATAAATAGAATATACAGAATTGAAACCTACTCATGTCTCTTGCATAAAATGTTAAAGTCCTGTTTTTCTTCCTTTCTTAAAAAAATGATTTATCTATGATGTCATTTACTGAACGGCTTCCCCCTGGGCGTATGGCTTTCAAGATCAGCGGAAGGTGGCGAAAAAAACGATAGGATTTGCCATCGTTCCTGCTAAAAGAAACTGCCATGTCGTAGAATTGATGCTCGAAATTAAAGAAAGAAACAAAGCAATAAAACAAACAAACAAACAATCTCTTGAAAGCAAGCCTTTTCCCTGAACATGTGGACTGTGCCTCGTATCAAACCATGTGCGTTTCCCGCGAGAGAAACCGAGCCTCTCGGGTGTTTGTGTTGGGGGGTGTTTTGGAATCGAAGACCTAATTGATCCTGAGATCTTTGGGGATGGAGAAACGAAGCAAGAAGCTCATTAGGAGCGTTGAGTCAGGAGCGGAAAATTTCGGTCACTTACCAGGAATTTCTGGGAATTCATTCGAAAAATTGGGAAAACGTATGTAAACTGGATCACATACAAACATTTGTTGGTTTGGTGACACGCATGGAAACAAATTTTTTTTACTTTCGCTTTAATTGTTAAAATAATCTTGTTGCACAGCACGAGGAAGTTTTAAACATAAATGCATGTAAATATTTATGTAATTCACGTGAACGGGTGCCAAGATGAATTTTGTGACGTGAGGGATTCGAGAAACCATCCGTGTTGTTATGGAGGAATGTGCAGTGCATGTAGGGGGGCGTGGCCTCAGTGGCCCTGCAGTAAGTGTGCTGTGTGCATGTGATTGGTGAATGTGGGATCGAAATTCCACTGAAAGTGCATTAAATCTGCTCATTTAAATTAGCCGGCAAGATTTTTTTTTTTTTACTCAACTACAATTCATTTCCCTGTTATACACCAACCTGCAATTTTGTCAAGTCCCAGTTTATTCCCCATGGAAAATGTCCAGTCTTGAAAATTCCCTGACTTTCACAGATAAGGGTTGCCAGTCTTTCAGGGCGGGTTTGGGCAGAAGAGTGGATAAATTTGTGCAGATATTTTACCTATATACAATAATAATAATAATAATAATAATAATAATGCCTTAGGTTCAACGTTAGCGAAGGAAAAGTCGCCTGTAGTTCGTATCTTGCGAGTGTAAAGCAAACACTGGTGTATTTGTTGGTGAAAGTAAACTGTTCCTGATGACAGAAAGAGCAGCTGAATGCGTAACCTAGCGCTTGATATAAGATGAAAGTATACACACGTGTAGTCAGAATGCAGGATTTCAGCCTCATTTCATCAACTGTTCTAGATACGAGGTGGTATCGAAAAGTTTCGTGACTAGTTTTGGTAACAAGAAAGTACTTTCTTTACCTACGTTTACAGACCATCACCTTCAAAATAGTGCGGCTATAAGGCGCTCCCGGCTTTCCTGCCACTTCCGGAATGTGTCCTGTCAAAACGCCGACCTTTGAGCTGGAGGGAGATCATGTTACTTCCGGCGCATCGCAGATGCACAGGACGATGTCTTTGGGCACACTGGCTTATGAAGGTGCTCCCTGTGACTGTGCGTGCAGCCTTCTGTTGGCGCGTTACAAAACTAGACTCGAACCTTTTGGATACCATGTCGTATATAAACTCACTACATTATTAGGAACCAGTTGCACTCGAACCAAAATTGTGAATGGGGGAACACTAAAGAAACATCGGACCACACACGCTCTAGGACCGGTCCGAGGAAACGTTCTAGTTCAACTGTTAGGATGTGCTGCTTTACCATCGGCGTAGCTTATCTACAAAGAATAAACGCGTTGGCTTGTAAAACGATCGACTGGCGTCGGCTTTATCGCTCAGGGTTCAGTTTAAAGTGCCGCTTGATCTCAGCAATAAATAACTCCTGCCTTTCGAATATTTGCCCATGAACTGATTATTACTGTGAATAATAATAATAATAATAATAACAATAATGAAGTATCCCACTTAAGCAAAAATTGCGATATTCCTTCCTTTCTTTTTTTTTTTCTTTTTGTACATTATAATTCACCTGAAATATTAACAGTGACAGCCTAACGCACGTATTGCACACAATAAAGAATGTCATTGGAATGGAAAGTCAGAATTAAAAGGCAAACGAACACACACACACACGCACGCACGCACGCACGCACGCTTCACGGCAGCCCAATAATGGTGTTGATATAAAAAAAAAGGAGAAAAAAAAAATAAATAAAATGGCCGACCATCTTGTTCAAGCAACAACATGAAGGATTGAATATCGGGGGGTGGTGGGGGTGTAAAAAAAAAAAAAAAAAAAAAAAAAATCCCTGTTTGGATTCATCGTGCTGCACTTGGTGAATCTTGGCAGGACACTTAAATAACCTGCTGGGAAATTTGCCTTCCTTTCCATCTGTTCCTTGCAGAAGTGAAGAACTGCAAATGTGATCCTGGGTTTGGTGCGAAAGCAACCAAACCAGGTGGTGTGTATTCTGTAATAATAATAATAATAATAATAATCATAATAAACATTGCGACTTGGAAAAAAAGTACCCAAAGCAAATGAAAAAAGTGTTATTAAAAGCATGTGACAATATTTAGCATTTACACCAGGAGCTGTCTCTTCATTGCACAATACTCTGTAGTGTTCTCTCTAAATCCAGTGCTGGATATCGGTTCTAGATGGGTATAAAATTTCTAATTTAAATCCGTTCTCTATACAAAAATAATCATTCTGAAACAAAAAAGAAAGAAAAAAAAGTCCTAAAAGAAACTATTAGGCTCTTTTTCGTCTCGCAGTACAAAATACTGGCCTCCTGTCCCACTTTCGGAGTTAACGGACTCCCCGAACCCGAGCGAACGTCTTCTCGGGGGAACCAGACCGGGCGTTTCCCTGGCCTCGGATGCCTTTCATCTCAAGCCTGTCGGGACTGCGCCTCTAGAGGAAGGGTCGTGTCGGTGCACTTTGGGACGTGGTTTAGACGATGTTGATCGTCCCGGAGGCCGACGTCCGCTTGCTGCAGTACGTGGAGCTTAGGTGGTTGGAAGCGCTTCCGTTCATGTGCGACGTCTTCATCTCCATCTGGCACGCGGCGATGGCGGCGTTCAGCTCCACCTGCGCCCGGTGCACGACGTAAAACATCAGCCCTATGCTGATAAAAATCTATGGAAGATGAAGAGCAGAGAGAGCATTGCATTAAGTCCAGCATTCTTCCTTTGTCCAAAAAAAACCAACCAAACAAAAAAAACCACTAATGGTATCAAGCCACATATTATGTCCAAATATCGCAATTATACCACGACGCAGCACCATATGAGAGAAAGGGGCTTATGGTGTCCCCAATTTACTGCAGGTGATACTGATGGACACTAGAAACTAACAATAAAATGATAGAGGTGTCCTGAAAAGTGCCTGAGATGCGGCATGATTCTCAGGCACAAGTTGCGACCTGTATAATCAAAAAAATACCCCAAGCGTCAGATCCTCACTTGGTGTGAAGTTCAACTCATTCTTTTGGATCCATAATGCTGGAAGATTCCAAACCCTGCAATTTCCTCACCTGTAAGCTGAACACAAAGTATCCGCTGATGCTCTGCTCGGCTATAACGTCCTCGATGGTGCGCAGCGTGGTGCCCAGGTAGGAGTTGAGGAGCTGGGTGGGCAGCAGGCCCACTGATGAAGCCACCAGGTAGTCTGGCAAGGACACGTCAGTGATCTAAAAGCAATAAATTATTATAATAAATCAACTGAATAGACCATTAAAAATAAAATGAAATAAAGTCAGGACAAAATAAATTGAATAAAAAAACAAGCACATTTTATAAAAGGGTTTATATTATAATTATATATACAGTGGAACCCGGTTATGTCGATGTCCTAGGGGGTTGCCAAAAAGCATCGAGGTAACCGATGATCGAGATAAACGAAAATCAAAATGGCGGCAGTATATTAACGTGCTTGAAATTTCTTTATGTACATGATGTGCGTTAATAAATGAGAATGTGCATGCACGTGTTTTTGAAGGGGTTTTTACACAACAGCGTTGCCGCGATTTGTTTGATGAAGGCATGCTATAAAAATACATACAGTACATGTTTATCTGTCAGGAATCCACCTGCCACGCCCCCTTCGGCCCCCTTCGGCGTGTCAGGTATTTTCTCGGCCGCTTTCTCTGAAGCTCCCGCGGCTTCAATCGCGCACATATGGTGCTCGTTTATCATCATCACCAGCTCCTATTTAAACTTCCACACTCTCACTGTCCGTTATTGTTGGTATATGTTGGTTCACGGCGGTCGCCGTTATCGCGCATGCGTATCCCGGTACGTGTCTTCCCACCGGCACTCTCTCACCGGCTGCTCTTTTCTTCCCAAAGCGCATCGCGGATTCTGTGTTTGTATTAGCACACCTCTCAGAGAGATATATATAAAAACCCTTTATATTTACAGATGTATTGGTTTACATGGGTCTGTGCTGTGCTTTTTAGAAAGCTTTGTGCTTAGAGAAAGCTAGAACACCAAATATTTCAGTTTTATCAGAACAAACCCAGTCAGCGTGAGAAGTCGAGAAGCCCCATACCGACGTTCGTTTTGTTTTTTTTGTTTTTTTAATGTCTGCCAGTACAATGTACACCGTGTCTGGTTACCTGCATATTGCAGAGTAACGCTTTTCAGAGGGGGTTTGCACGACATGCTGAAATGTAGACGTCAACAAAACGTGAGGAGCAGGCGCAACACAACACTTCAGGTAGAACTCGGCGTGTACGTGTCGCCGCACACAAGGTTGTGGATGCCTATGAAAAATACGGAGAAGTAATACTAGACCAGCCCCGTTACATCCTGTCGAGGGTTTTCAAGGTCGATCGGCTCCGTGTTCTATAAAGTGTTTTCTACGTGCCCATGTCGAATTCCAGCCATGACTCAGAGGCGTGGATCTCGAGTTCTTGGAAACAAAAAAGGGTTACGTTCGGCTTCCTTTCAACACTGTACAATTGGCCTGGAATGTCTGCTACGATACCGAACTGATTATCTTGCTTGGCGGCTCAGAATAAAGAGAACGCAAAACCTGCTCTCTTATATAGAAGTAGCAGCTACATAGTAGCGAAGTAGTAACGCCCAGATATTTCAAAGAAATACCAAATATCAGTGGTTCTTGAAGAAATGGGATCCATGAAGCATAAGCAGGACATCAGTGTGTGTATTTTTAATATAATACTTAAACTGTAATAAATGTACAAGTTCAAGGATACAAAAAAACTATAGGCAGAATAATATTAAACATTTAAATATTAAGATTTATTTCTGGCTTTTTCTGGCAGGGGAGGGGTTTGGTGGGGGATATGGGGCAAATAGATGGTTGAGGCTCTGGGTTTAAGCCCCAGTAGCACCAAGCTGCCAGGGGGTGCTGCATCATGGCTAAACCTGCCGAATAACGATTAATCAATTGATAGTTTTTAAAATGGTTCTATAATCTATAATAGAACTGAATTTTATTTAAAAAAGAAAAAAATTAAACAAATATGAATATATTAATCAATATGATTAATAAAAAATAGAATATAGCGCTCTTCGTGCAGCGTGCAGTCTCGTGTGTAAAAAAAAAAACCAGCACGTGGCATCAGTGATTGGCCTCTAGAGGCTGCTCTCGTAACACAACCCGGAAAAACTACCGGCATGATTTTGCAGATATCCGATAGCAACCAATGAATCGGTTGACCTCTAGTTCTGACCCCAGATTGACAAGTAACAGCCTGTGCTCTTAATTCGTTGGGAAAAAAAATACGAATCTGTGGTTTACATATTTGGTATTTCTTTTGAACCTGCTCACACATTCCCAGCCCAGTGCCTTCTAGGTAAGCAAAGTCTACAGTCATGGTGATACAACCCTTTAACACTAAGAGGGGTCATCTAACAAAAGCCACTTGTAGTAATAAAGTATTGAAACGAGCCTGAAGAAGGTGACGGCAAGAAGATATCGTTTCACCCAGGACACGTTTACAGCCAAAGTCCTGGCTGAATATAAAACCTCCACGTATAAACCTTTTAAGTAGGTCAAGAATCAGTCACAAAATCTAATTAGAGCATAGCTGAAAGAAAAAAGATCCTTGAAGAAAAGACATTGAAGAAAGAAAAGAAACTGACGTGAAATGCAGAACAGTCTCATGGATTCCTTTTAAAAGAGCATTCAAAAGAACATTCAAATGCTTCCAGCATGTAACTTCATAAGAGAAACCAGGCCTTTTTACTGCACTGACCACAGCAGGTTAAAACGGTCCAGAAAATTCTTGATATACACTAGAGGCATAAACATTGGGATATCAGTTTTCCAACCATGGGTGTTCTTCCCCAAACTTTTACCTCAAAGTTAGGGGCACACAACTGTATAAGATTTGGATGAGGTACAATTAGGAGAACTAGAAAACCCAAAACTGTTCCAGCATGACAATACTCCAGTGCACAATGAAGCTCCATGGTCTGCACTTTAGACCTCCACACCTCACCTGCATCAGAATTTCCACAAACGTGAAGGGAAAATTTCATGCTAATGCACCCGAAGGCATCTTTTACAATCATGGCTGGAAAATACTGTGTCCCAATACTGTCGTCCTCATTCTTTACTCTCGAGTCTAAAAGCTTTCACAGTTTTTCTTGAGGGTGGAGAGCGGTAATATTTTTCACGATAAATAACTTGAAATTCAAAGATTATTGCATACACAATTTTCAATCTTGTAATAACTAATCTTGTAAATGACATCAGATCCTGATTAAAGCCTCCCTACGGTTCATCACAATTCCCTTAATACTTCTAGAACATGCTACATACAGCGCACGCCCTGCGAATTTTATAACTCTATTCACATAAAAACACACGTGTTCATCGGTTTGTTTACTTTAAACCTGAAACACCGGCTTAACTTATTTTTGACCTCTTGACAAATCTGGCAATTAGCCAGCATTGCTAACAAGGCTTGTTTTTTTTTTGGAGTAGCACAAAACATACTGATATGATAGAAAGCATATTTTCTGCCTCACTTCCAAAGCGTGTTGAGCAACGGTGAGAAAAACGGTGAGGCGAAAGTATGACATATTCATTAAGCAGATTGTCTAGAAAAAACGAGAAACGTGGTTTTCACATACAAATGAATGAATTGCGATTTCCGCTGGGGGATTTTTGGCTTGTTTTCTTGTCTGACTGGGTTTTAGCTCTCCCAAAAAAAAATTCTTAGTCATTCCCAATAAGGACGTCTGCCAAATGGCGTAAACATAATGGAAATGTAAAAAAATAAAAACCCTTCATGGCACCCTGTTGTCTTGGAGATTGTCCACATTAAGTCAACAGGTGTGTGTTTGTGTGTGAAGATCCTTCATGGTTATGAAATAGCAAATGTTTTTTTTTTTTTTTTGCCATTTTACTAAGCTAATGTTAAGTTTGTTCAGATTTGGGTGACAAGTCCCAAATGCAGTAAGATCGGTCAAGCGCTTGAACACACCGGCTAAACATATGTATTTAAAAAATAAATACTGTAATTTCCGGACTATTAAACGCACCCAAATATAAGCCGCACCCACTGAATTTGACAAAGATATTTATTTTTAACATTAATAAGCGTGACGAATGATTCACATTTCCTGTAGACAGTCCGAGTGAGCGGCAGCTCAAACATCAGAGGAACATCATCCATATTTATGATGTGGTGCGGCCCGATTCAGTGGGAGCGCATCTGATTTAATATAAAGAATTTTATTGGTTCACCTGAACCCGTTCCGCAATTTCATTGGTCTAATGTTATGGGGCTCAGTTTTTGGCTTGAAGCTTGTGAAACAGAGAAAAAACCCAGGAAAAATCCATAAATTAGCTGCTTTACCTCAAGCGCTCAACTCAGGCGCTCAACTCAAGCACTCACTTGAATTTACTTGGGGGAAAAAAAAAAAGGAAAAAGCATCTTTTCAGGTTTCTCCCTCACCGTAGCACCATAACTGATAGCAACCTTGCTATCATTTACCTCAGAAACCATTTGAAAACATCAGTTCATATGCAGAAGTAAAACAAAACCACGAGCAAAAAAAAAAAAAAAAAGATGTAATATTTGAAGTAACTGCTCTCATCACCTGTACTTGTAACCCAGCCACAATGCTCCATATGTGCCTCAAATACACTTCCTGCCAAGTCCAGCTTACTAAACACTTCAGAAGGATTGAGGTGCAGCGACTGGGCAGGCCGTTCCATGATAAATAAAAGTCCAGCCGAATGTTTGCGCTCTAAATAATGCTTACAGAGCTTAGACTTGTGGAGTCGGTTTTAATAAACCGCAGTCCAGATGGAATCGCATGGTGTTGATGTATGGTATGTTTGCCATGTTGGTACCTTTCACCCGGAATAAGTTTCCAACCTTCCCTGCTCCAAAACAAGCCCAAACTATTAGGCTTTCACCTCCATGTTTGACTGTGGGGGTGAGAAAGTCTGCTAACATCATCTCTCATGTCTTCATCTAACATAAGTTCTTCTGTTAAAGCTAGAAATGTCCCATCACTGGACTTTTTCGATCTTGCTAAGCCTAACCGGTGCTTCTAGTGTCTCCTGTGTCAGTTAATCAAAAATTAATAAATGCAGGCTACACATCACTCCGGAGGCTACAATTATTAAGACCAACAGCTCATCGCCTTCATCCTACATCCAGAACGATCATGTTTAGCTTAATGAGATGTATGAGATCGCTACTGGATTTCATCACCTGACTACCCCTTAAAGACCAGCCGCTTAACTTTAATTAAATAGATCAGATGACTGATGCCCTGTGAAATGTTTCGCGATCGTTTAAGAATTATTGTAAAAGTGCACTGATTTCTGCAGCTGATCCTAAACATGAGACTTTTTTTTTAATTTTATTCAAAGACCTGACAGTGTCAGAATTGGGATTTGTCTTCATAATCATCTGATCAGTATCCCAGAGCCGATATTAAAAATTTCAGATTCAAACACACACTCTCAAACGACAGGATACAATGACTTATGAGATCATAGTACACAAGGAATAAACCACTTTATGGGGTTGGTTTGAAGAGGTGCCGATAACAACAACCGGAATCAATTAGCTTAGACCGGTATTTTCCAATGACTGAAATCTTAGGGGAAAAAAAAAAAATAAGGTCATTGTACATTTTATCCCTTTAAAGTTACAGCCAATGATGTTGGACGTCTGTAAGAGATCTGTGAATCAAGTCAAACATTTCGTTCTCTTTCTCCAGACAGAATACATTCCGGTTTTTCACAGAGGAAAAGCGTCGTCCGTCCTTTCAAAAGCGCCAGAGACTCTGGACATTCCTTCCAGAAATTTCCCATTAGGACGACATCTCAAATCTTTAGTACAGTAAAACCCTGTTGTTCGAGCAACTAATAGTACGAGCAAATGGACCTACGAGCAATTTTCAAGAACGAATTGTCCAACAGGGTTTTACTGTATCAGGCCTTTATTAGCAGAAGAGTAGATCCTGCTGTGGGGGAATTGGATGAAGAATTTCACTAAAGCAGTTTGTCATTTGGGACAAAACCTATGAATTATATGACCCATTCAACAGAGTTCATAATATCGTTATAACCTGCAACAAGGTGCTTTTCCTAGAAACCTTCCTAGCCCGTTCCCACTGAGAGAATTGAAAAGAAGACAAAAAAAAAAAAGTAGTAATTCTGGACCAATAAAAAACAACACATTTGCTTGCTCTGGCGGCGTAACAAATCTCGTGCAAATATGAGATGAAAGTTCCCAAGATGTAAATTCAGGATGGAAAGGTTGCATTTGATGGGGAAATATGTTCATAGTACACACAGTGACCATCACAAAGATGGAAACGCCGCGTGTTTCGGGGGTTTTTGAGAGACACGGACACGTTCCTTCCGTTTCTATGAGAAGATTTCATGCGTGGCTTAAAAACCATACTGGCTGTTCCCAAACTTTTGATAGCGTATACGCGTATAGCATTTATGGAAGGAGTCTCCAGTGTCAATTATATTCTGCCACATGAGTATTTTTTTTTAATATATAAAAAAAGAAAGAGAGGGAGAGAGAAAGAAAAAAAAAACCGAAAAGGCTGAGAATGATCATTGCTGCTACAAGAAATAGATTTTAAAAAGAATACCGTTCGTTTTTTTTATAATCTAATGAGCAAACAAAAATAAAAACAGATTGTGTGGTAGTAAAATTACTTCAATTTGGGTCTGGATACATTACAGAATCCTGTGTTTTTTAATAACAAATGATCAGCAGAGGTGGTCGTGTTCGGCTTTTGTTCCAGGACGGGTTAAAAAACACAAACTGTTCGTTATTAGAGCAAAAATTTTTACTTGTTGGCAAATTCGAGGTGGTATAAGAGCAATAAAACTTTTAGGCTGTACAACATCACCAGGGGTAAAATGCAGCATAGGGGTTTGTTGTGTTGTTGTGTAAAATCGTTTTTATTGCATGAGCAAACTAGTGTTTGGTCACACACGTTTTAGCAGGTCATGAGTTTAAATCCCAGCAGAACACGTGATTCATGTACTGGATTCTTTTATTTCCTAGGTGTAGTATTATGTTCTTTACGGTAATGTTATGAGGCATATAGTAGGGTTGGGAACCTATACTGGGTGTGTTACGGTACTTGTTGGGAGAAGAATAAAAGTTCTGGTAAGAAATCTTAAGGTTAGATGTTGTACCTATTAAAACGACAGAAGTGGGATCTAAATGATTACTCACCGAAAACACGGCGTTCTGAAGGCCGAAAGGGATGGGTGTAAGTCGGGCCAGAGCCACCACCTTCAGCCCGCTGCCTCCCTCGACCACGCGGATGACCGCACTGAGCTGCTCGTTGTTCCCTACGCGGTTCATCACCCACCCGGAGAGCAGCCTACGGCACGCCACGTGCGCCACCGAGGTGCCGATCAGCACGCCCACCATCACCAGGCCCACCCCGGGAACGAGGCCGTACAGGTAACCCGCGGCCACGTTGAGCACCATGTAGCCCCAGCCGCACGGGAACGACACCGTGATGAGGCCCACGATGAACAGCATCGCGCCCATGAGGCCGTCCAGACTCTCCAGCCAGAGCAGCGCGTCCTTCAGGTGCCGGCGCACGAGCGCGACCGAGAAGAAGCAGGCGGCGGTCAGGACGCACGCCAGCAGCGCGCTCTTGACGCAGCAGGTCGCGACGCAGCACGGGCTACGCGGGTCCGCCGGGGAGAAGGGAGCCGCGGGCTCGCCGGCGCCTGGCGTCAGCACGTCCATCCTGCACACGCCGCCTCGCTCCTCGAACGCGCTGCACATCAGCAGGTCCATCTTTTCGCAGTCCGACGAGTCCGGCGGCCGCTGCAGCCACCGGCTCAGCTGGATGTGTCCTCTCCCCGCAGCGTGCTTCACCGATTTCAGCAGAAGCTGCAGCGCTGCCGACGCAAGACTCCACATGATCGGAGGAAAATAAAGTGCACCGCTAATGATATTAATAACGGCGTCGTGAACCAGCGCACGACTCGCTCCCGATCAGCAGCTCGTGGTGAGAAATTTTCTAACGTGTCCCGCCTTCATTCCCGGTCCAAGGTCTCGGGCTGCGGTTCAGTCACCAACGCGGTAACGCACACGTTAACGTGACGCCCACCGAGCGCGTCTTCTGCCTCCACCATGTCCCTAAAATAAAAAACAGAGAGAAAATGCACCGTTCGATCCTCGGACTTAAACAGACTTTAATCCATCAGGGGGCGTTTTTTTTAGAAGGTAACAAATCAATCCTTCAACTTTCACCCCCCAAAAAAAGAAAAAGAAAACCGAGGAAAAAAAAAACAAATCAGTGCGTCGCAGCGCTGGTGTTCAGGTCCAAAGTCCTGCTGCTGTGATCCATCATTCCGCTCGAGTTCCGCCGCGGCGCCGTCAGTGCGCCACGCAGTCAATAAAAACACACGAAGGAAATACGTGCTGGTTATAAAATACATCCACGAGTCCGACACGCAACAGAGACGCACTGAACCGCTGCTGAGGCTCCTGCTAGCGTACCACTGTTTGTTTCCCAGAATGCCACGCACCGCAAACACGTGGTTCAACAGCGCCGTCTACAATCACGTGTTAACTGTTAATATCGCGAGAGTAGTTCTGGCGACACGCACGCACGCACGCACACGTGTGTGCGTGCGTGCGTGTGCGTGTATCTATGTCTATCTAAATAGACAAATCTATCTATCTATCTATCTATCTATCTATCTATCTATCTATCTATCTATCTATCTATCTATCTATCTATCAACATCAAGAACAGAACAATAATCCAAGTCAAATCAAGAATTTTGGTCTTTGGCTGTAAGCAGCACAATAACGAGTGTCTGCAGGAGCATGGTTAAGGTTTCTTGCAAGTTTGGGGCTGCGATTATTATTATGCAAATGCAGTTTCAAATTAGTTCAGGATTAATACAGAAATGAAGGCACATACCCATCATGCAGCACCATCATGGAGGCATCTGATCAGCTCCGGATTTATTCTGCAGAAGGACAACGACCCCAAACATACAGCTAATATCATTAAGATCTATCTTTAGTGTAGAGAAGAACATGAAGTCCTGGAAGGAACAGTTTTGGCTTTCAAAGAGTTCTAACCCTAAAGTTATTGAGTCTGTCAGGGATTACATGAAGAGTTAGAAGCAGCCTACGTCCATAGAAGATCTGAGAACACCTACTTATGGTAGTCTCTCAATTCTTGTGAGGACCATCAACTGATAAATGTCCTCCAACAGTCAGATATTCAATCCAATCTTAACCAAGAGATAATGACACTCACCCCAAACATCGAAGCTTGGCTTATATTTAATGCCAAGTCTACAGTTAAACCTGAGCCCAACTGTGACCTGTAAACCTGAAAGAAACATTTAGCATGTTTGAGTGTCTGAGGTTTTGTTTAAAAACCAAACAGTTTTTATAAGGAGGACCAAACCAATGTCCTCACATGGTCAAGACAGCCAGATATACCTATCCTTGTCCTTGTGGGGACATTTCTAACCAAGACATATAGACATACGCACATAGGAACATGTTTGTCTTAATATCCTTATGAGGACTTTCTATGGACTTTTGTTTAAAAAGCAAAGTTTTTATAAGGCGGACCAAACTAATGTCCTCACATGGTCAAGACAGCCAGATATACCTATCCTTGTCCTTGTGGGGACATTTTTAACCAAGACATAAAAACAAACATAAAGGAACATGTTTGTCTTACTATCCTTATAAGGACTTTCTATGGACAAGATATAATGCAGCTAATCAATGTTATGTCTACAACAACTATACTTATTCTCAGAAACCAATAGTTTTCTTCATGGGGACCAGTCAAATGTCCTCTCGAGTTCAAAACAGCCATTTTTATTCAATGTCAGCACGAGGACCGAATCTTTGAGTTTGCGGAGACATTTGGTTCATTCTCAGGAGGCTAAAAGTCTCAAATATCAATATTTATTTTGGAATTTTGCCATTTTGTCCTGACCAAGGTATAAAAACATGCCTGGGCACATCAGTGTTTCTGAAAAGACTCTTTTCTCCACCATTTTCTAGATATGATTTAGATTTCAGCACTTCATTGTGTTACCAGTTTGAGTGTATCACAGATTAATGTGGGTTTTTTTGGGGTAGTATTGCATATTTTTTTTATTTTAATAAGACAAAATTGTCTCAATATGCAAGGACTATATGACATTTTCACTGTTAGTGGCACAAAATCATTGGTTGGCGAAATATTTCTCGATCCAGCACCCAGAACAAAAGTTTATAGACACCTCACCGTGAGATTTGTATGTGGTATTTGAACATCCCATTCTACATTTCCCACTCTTCTGAGATGTTCCACTGGATCTTGGAGTGTACTTGTGGAGATTTGTGCTCATTAAGCCACAAGAGTGGGTTTTATTTTATCCTCAATAGGATCATTATTGAGCTCTATAAGCAGGCCACTCAAGATATTCCACTCCAACCCATGTGAAGCATATCTTCATGCACAGGTTTGAGGGGTCCTAGTTAAAAAAAAGGGGAAATTTCTTGTAATCCGAAGACAATTGTGTGCCTCCACCTTTGTGGAAACAGTGTGAGGAAGAACCATGTATGACTTGAGAAATCAGGTATCTCGATACTTTTGTCTACATGGTGTATATCTGGATTTTCTACAAACCCCTGATAAAAGTCACAGCTGCACTGAGAATTATGGGAATTTATCGAGTATATGTTGAAGTACGAAGACGTTCTTGTGAGTGGAAAAGGTCGGAAGAAATCCTTTCGACACAAAAAACGGGCTTTTGGTGAGTAAAATATATTAAATCGACCTTCATAATTTTTCACAATGATATAAAAGTTCAAAGAACACTAGAAATTCCAAAGTAAATAAATAAAAATTAAAAAATTCATGTAATAAATGAAGATGTTTAAAAAAATATGACTTTAAATGCAATTCGTTACTGTACTTAAGTAGCTTTTTTTTGCGCATATGTACTTTGCTGAAGTTTTTTAAATTGGGGAGACTTGAACTTCACTACATTTCAAATATCTGAAACTACATCATGCGAAATCCGTCGTCCCTTTTTATTTGTTATATTTCTTACGTTTAACAAAAACTGAACTGATCAAACATGCAGCGATCCACCAATCAGGGTCGAGCTGATATGAACTTGTTTTGATTGGCGCTTGGTGGTACCTACATAATCACCAACATACACTTCAGTTCAACAGCCATCAGAACATTTAAAGGGGAATAAATGATGGAAGAAACTTCTGACTCCAACGAGCCACAACACCCGTGGTTTATTTGCGCAGATTTATTTTGCTTTCATGGTCATTTTAATCGAGATCGATCAGTTTTTGTTGCTAATTAATATCCTTTCATTAAACTTAGACTTAATTGAACATTCAACTGTAAAGCCTCTCATACTAATAAATGCATATCTGGTACATTTTTTTGTTGAACAATCTAATTTGTTGTTAAAAGCAATGTCTTTTTAACACATGTTTTGATCAACAGAAAGTAAATAGTATCATATCAGGGTTTAAAAAGATTTAAAAAGAATTAAAAAAGATTTTGTCACTCCATGTTGTTCCAAAACTCTAAGAAATTGTTTGTCTATTGAACACAAATGAAGAAATTTGAGATGAAATAGCAACGATTTCTGTCCCTCCATAGAGAGTCTACACAGCTGGCACTTTCAAGGCCTAGAAAGTTTGTAAAGTTACATAAAGTTAGCCTTTATGACTCCAATGCGAGCGCATTGTTTGCTCAAAGAACAAACAAAAAAACGTACCACTTTGTTCACAAATTGTTAATCTCCAAGCCACGTTGACGAGAGCCCCATGTTGCATGCACGGTTTTTACACGAGGCGGCAAGGGCTTACTGCCGGATGGCTTACGTGTCGTTTCTGGAGCGTTTTTTTTTTTTACAGGGTTGCCCTCCTCTTTTCGCAGCTAACATCCTGAACCATCTACAGAAGTACCAGCGCCATTTGGATCCCACTTCATGTGGAGTTTGGACACTGGACCTCTTTGAGTGTTTAGAGGCTCTGGCATGGAGAAGCTGGTGTTGAATTTATGATGACTCAAATGACTGTATAAGACTGTAGAAAGATCATGACTCATAATCTCACACTCCAGTGCTCATGTTAGTTCTCACTCTCCAGTGTTCTGTATTGTTTAAAGACTATAATCACACTCTTGATGTCACATAAATGAGGATGGGTTCCCCTTTTGAGTCTGGTTCCTCTCAAGGTTTCTTCCTCATAACATCTAAGGGAGTTTTTCCTCCATGGCTGCTCATCAGGGGTAAATACACATCGTTCACCTTAACTCTTAAATTCTGTAAAGCTGCTTTGAGACAATGTCCATTGTGAAAAGCGCAATAGAGTTTGCGTTTGAGTTTGAGTTTCCTGAAGGGAAGATTTAATACAACCGCTTCCACAGATGTCCTATACAATTATCTGCTTCCAAGTTTGTGCTAATAGTTTGAAGAATCAATTCAATGTTCTAGATGCATTTTATTTCCCTTCCAAGATTACCTATCTCTTTATCTAGGCTTTGTTGAGCTTTCTAGGAGCTTTTGGAGCTTAATCTACTTTGTTTCACCACAAAGTGGCGCCATTTTCATAATTTCTCTAGCAGGTCTGCTGCTTTTTGCGGGCTTTGTGATGCATAATGTACAATACTATAGAGAAACTATTGAGAACCTTTAAGAACCATTGGAAAGACTAGAACCTTACAATCAGTGTATATAATATTTACTCACATGTATGTACCTTCATCATAAGATTGTGATAAAGAAAACGTTTTTCCATTTTCAATTCCATATTGCTATAAAACACCTACATTATATTTGCAACAAAATATCTACAATATATAGAAAAAAGCAGATGTCGTAGATCATGGACAAAACACAAAATCAATTATTAAATTCATCAATTCAATTCAATCTTATTTGTCCCACACATTGAACATTATCCCAAAGCAGCTTTGAAATAAATACATAACAAATATAAAGCAGTCCCTGTGTTTATCCCTAATGAGTAAGCCAGTGGCAACAACAGCAAGGAAAAACCCACTGAGATGTAATGAGGAAGAAGAAACCTGGAGAGGAACCTATTTTCACCGCATCAATACAGGTTTTGGGATGCAGGTCTCTTCACTTAAACTAGGAGACCCAAACCTGTTCCAGCATGACAGTGCCCCTGTGCACAAACCCAGCTACATGAAGATATGCCTTACATGGGTTGGAGTGGAAGATCTTGAGTGGCTTTCTTTAGAGATCTAGACCCCATTTAACACCTTTGGGATGAATTGAAATGTTGAGTGCACCCCAGACCTTCTCACTTGACTTACATCAGCACCTGACTTTACTAATGCCTTGTGGCTGAATCTAAAAGCACACTTTAAAAACCAGTGGAACATCTGTGGAAAAGTGAAGGTTATTTTAACAGCAAATGGGGACTAAGTGTGTTAAAAAGTACAGAAGAATTTTATACATGTAAGCTGATCTGGCAACCTCATTAGCTGTTCTGTCAACTGGTCTTCTCAAGAGGCTGGGGCAGCATGAAACATACAGAAGAATCAAGGTACAGGAATGTACCTAAAAGAGTAGACATGCTTTTTTGCTCCAGCTGTTTTGTATCAGGGTACAGTAATGTACCTCTGAACATTGGTACATTTTTGTACCCTCAAATATTTAATGCAATAATACGGAATGAAATCACCCCATGCAAGTGTATTTTTTTCACTCAGAAGTATTACATTTTGCAGAACAAATCAGTTCAGCAGAACATTAGTGAAATGAAAAATAACAGGATGTAATTTTAAACCATGCCAGGATACAAAGGTACATTTCCATCACTAGTGGTGCATAGATGTTCTTTTAGAGCTACAAACAAGAACTTACCTGCCCCGAAGATCTCTATTAGTTCTTGTTGCACTTCCTATTTTTGATCACTGGGTGCAGTGGATATATAAGTACAATTTTATATATATATATATATATATATATATATATATATATTATATATATATATATATATATATATATATATATATATATAAAGTATATCTATAAAGTATAAGATTAAGGTGTTGAATAGAGTATAAAGTATGTGGTGGTGTTCTGGACCATTTTTGGAAAAAATTTATTAAAAAAATATGAATAATTTAAATATATTTCCTTGATGAAATATATTAAAATTATTAATATTTTTTAAATTAAATAATGAATAATTGTAATATATTTAATCAAGGAATCCGTCTTAATAAAATGCAGTCCATATTCTTGGTGCTGAAGCTGCCAGGCGCGCTCACTGCCTGATCCGGGGACGCGCACAGCGTCACCTGCTGCTGCGCGGTTTCCCGGCGCAGCCAGTCGGTCGTCTGTGCGCGTCCTCGTGAAAGAGTGTATTCCGAGGTGCTCATCATCTCGATCATTCTGATCTTTTTAAACCCTTAACATGGATTGTTCCGAAGAGCTGCAGTCACTTTCGGATGAAACTGGCACTCCGGTGGAGTTGAAGAAGGGAATGTCAATCTTTTTAGACGTGAGTAGCTGCATCTTAATATTAATGTGATGAATAGAGAAGTGATGGCACCCTGGGTGGTTAGGGTCAATGCTGGCATTTATATTATTTATAGCAGAAAAAACTAATATTTATTGAAAAATACATTAGGAATAAATACATTAGTAAATGCAAATATTTAGGTTTTATTATGGACTTTTTCTCAAAGGGTCAAATAAATTCCTAATTATGAATTTATGGAGAATATTTCAGAATAAATTAATTAATGGGTATATGAAAGAATGAATAAATAAGCAACATTTTTTTACCCAAAGAATGAATATTTGACCAATTTGCCTTATTTTAAACATTATACAAGATGTTTTCATATTATTTTTTTTTGCACGCCACTCTCACCTCTTATTTGCTTTTATCTCTTATGTGAGGAATTGATAAACAGCTGGACGATTTACATGTGCATTTAGGCATTTGGTAGGCACTCTCATCCGGATGACGGCTTACAAAAGTGAGCTGAAGTCTTCATCAGTAAAATTTGTCCTCAGGTTATCGATCAGATTTGTGGTTAAAATGCAGTTAGGATGACACCGAGCACCTTTAAAAAAATGAATTAAGCTCCTCCCACATATATTTATTGGAAAACGACATATATATTTTTCACGGCATATATGATTCCCCAGACTGTTATGACATAGTTGGCACACAATTGTACAGGACATGTAGAAGACCCAAACCCTTGTAGCTCTATGAATCCAGAGTTTACATTGTTTGGTGTGAAAGATGTTGAGTGGTCTGACATAGTGCTCTACAGCCCTATTGAACACCTTTGAGATGAACTGGAATGCTTTGTGCACCCAGGCCTGCCTGCCTGCCTGTCTGTCTGTCTGTCTGTCTGTCTGTCTGTCTGTCTGTCTATCTGTCTATCTATCTATCTATCTATCTATCTATCTATCTATCTATCTATCTATCTATCTATCTATCTATCTATCTATCTATCTATCTATAATCACTTATAAATATAAAACATGCATCCAAATACTGATTTCTTAGCTTTTTAGCTTCTTTCTCATTCTTAACAGCTGGAAAAAAAAACCATATCTACAATTAAAAAAAAGCAACAATTAAAACTCTTGTGTAATCCCCACTCACACAGAGATCACCAGCTGGGGGAGATATAAGGATCTAAACAGAAGCCTTTTTTTTCTTCAGAAAGCTGGCATAATTAGAGCTGTAGACAGATGTTAAATTGTTTGAGAATGAAATGACACTACAGCTACCGAAACCCGACCCCATTCTGCTTTCCGTTTTTTTTTTCTGATCTATCCTGATACCCTACTTCTGACTGGAGGACTTATCAATTGGATGGCAATTAATACAGTTTTAAATTTAAGTCTCCACGAGTTCTCTTATTTGAGTCTGTTTCCTCTCATGGTTTCTTCCTCTTGAAGTCTCAGGGAGAATTTCCTCTACGAACATCTCATTGGGAATAAATTCATAAATGAAAAATGTACATCTTGAATTGGTATATCTGAAAAACTAGTTTAGGACAATGTCCATGGTTAAAAGCGCTATTCAAATCAAGTGCATAATAAACTTTAAAGAACATAAACGAATTTCATGAAAATAAATAAATGTAATTGACATGCCTGCCAATCTTGCTGAAACAAGTGTGGAGAAATTATTAGCCCTGAGCATCAGCGGGTTTTTTCCGAGATCCCAGCTTACGAATGAATTTTTTTTTTTTTAAGTGAATAAAAATAGTTTACCTTTAACAACAATGGCAAATGCCATCTTCTGTTTTTTTTTTTTGTTCTGGGAAATATAGCTGAATTGTGATTATATTTGGGCTAGACCATGTACTAAAATTAAATATTTTATATATATTTTTTGATTTTATTTATTTTTGCTTGCAAATGCATAGCCCAAGGTAGAAATTAGTAATATCTTGTCCCTGTCTAAGTACATTATGGAGGAATTTTTCAAAATATTCAGTACTGTTGTTGGCTTTTATACTGAAAAATCACAAACACAATGTTTTCTTGCTTGAACATACAGTAAACCTGTAATGTAAATGTATCACACACAGGTACAGTGCCTGTCAAAATAATCAGCTAGTCTTTTATAGTTTTAGAGACACATGCTAGTTCCTTATGTTTTTATGTAACAAGAGTAAGAAAAAATAAAATAAAAATAACATGCAAATTGAACAGTAAATAAATTAAGAAAGTGGACAGATGAGTCCAAATTTGCCTTTTTTTCTGGCTTCTGTAAGATTGAGAACAGGAAAGAAGATGATAGCAGACTGCCTTACCCTCACACTTAAACATAGAGGTGGCAGCTTAATGGTTTGGGGTTGTTTTAGAGCAGGGAAGGTTGAAAACTTATTCCAGGTGAAAGGAACCATGGCATCCATTCCGTACTTCAACACCATGCAATTCCATCTGGACTGGACTTCCAAGCTCTGTAAGCATTATTTAGAGAGCAAACAATCTTCTTGAGTGTTATTTATGATGGAATGGCCTGCCCAGTCACCGCACCAAAATCTCTAGAAAACTCTAATTACTGAAGAACACCTTTATTATGTTTTAAAAGAGGTACGGCAAAGTATTTCAGCTGAATGTTGGGAGAACTGTCCAGGTGCTGAAAGTGTGTAATGCTGTTATTCATGCTAAAGGAGGATTTTTCAGTGAAAATTCTGGTCAAATCCTGGTTTGTTGTATAGTAACAAAAGAAATGTGCACGTGTCTCTTAAAAACCATAATAGATTTCCACTGTCTAGATAGTAAGATAAAGCATTGATAATAAAAAAAGAAAGAAAATATAGATGTAAATCTATATAGTCTATTATCCAAGATGACACAAAATGAGCTCTAACCCTCTCCTGCAAATGATACAAAAGTTCTCTCAACAAAAAATGGAAAGCACTAACGTTGAGTTGAAGCAGTGGCCTGAAAATAAAAGATAATTTTTTCTTCTCTTAGAAAACAACTAAATGTAGCACACTTTTGGCATTCTGACAACGATATAGACGATAATATGAATAATAAAAGTGTGAGTACTCTCGCTGCGAAATAAAACTCTAATTATTAGAGTCGTACCGAGCTGTGAGAACCACACGTTCTTCTGAATCTGTGCACCTCCTAACTTTCCCTTATTAACACCAGACACTGAAAACCCAGGAGCATCCTGGCACAAAGTAAGCATCGCATCGCATCGCCCTAATCACAGATACTTATTTTACCACACTGGGGCTTTGGATGTAACAAGGCCTAATTGTGTCTCAATTTTTCCTTTTCTTTCCCCAGAATGAATACATTTTAATGTGAATTTCTGCTCTCTTACCATGTCATATGCTCCTTTTCAGATCCTGAGAAGAGCAGATAAAAATGGTGAGACTTAAGTCTCCCCCCCCCCCCCAGTCTTCCCAGAACTCTGATATGTTCCTGTGTCACTGTATGACATTTTCCTATTACGTGTCCACCAAACTGTGTGTGTATGTAAATGTGTGTGTGAATGTGTGTATATGTGAATGCGATGCATGCGGATTGACTGCCTCCAATTAACACTGTCCTCTTTCAATGCTGTTACACGGTTGCCATGGAAACACTCCAGACCCTCCACACCGCATTTAATATCAGTCAATATTTCAGATGGAGAATTTGGCAAGAAACGAACGCCATTGTGTTCTGAACAATCTCACCGATCGCTTAAATGTCGCCGTCCATGACTGGTTGAGAGATTTTTATCACGTTGAAACGAATACAGTTTGACAGGACAGAAAGGTGAACCAGCATGGAGATGGTGAGATGGGTTTGCGAGGAGATGCTTATTTGGAAATTTCGCAAGGACTCTCCAAAGTAAGGGCTCTGTAAAAGTCTTTGTCTCATTTTACTGAACACTCGAGGTCTCAAGGGCCCAGCAGTGGCAGCTTGCTTTTCCTGGGATTTGAACTCCCAACCTTCTGGTTAGAAGTCCAACATCCTAACCGCTGAGCTACCACATCCCTGTAACAATAAATTTACAAGAAGTTTCTTGTAAGTTTACAATTAAGTACTTTATTTATCTACATATACACACTATCACTTTCAAAATAGTCCCCTTGCACAGCAATACAGCCTCCCAGTGTTCTTACCACATCTGGAATGTGTCCTGGAAGTCTTCTTTTCAAAGCGTGTCAAGCAACTTCTGGACCTCTGCAATGGTGTGAAAACGACGACCTTTGACCTGAATCTTCATCTTCAGGAAGAGGGTGAAGTCCGCAGTAGACAAATCTGGCGATGAGAGTGGGTGCGAAATTGAGTTGTTGTTTCCGGCGAGAAACTCGTGTGAAGAGAGTTCGGTGACAGAACAGCACCAGCTGAACAGCTTCCGATGTACACAGGACGATGTCTTTTGGCTCACTAACTTACGACGGTCGGTGCTCCCCGTGACTGTGCATGCAGCCTTGTGCTGCCATCTGTTGGCAGGTTACAAAACTAGTCTTGAATCTTTTTGATATTGCATGGTGTCGCAAAATATTTGAGATGTTCGACTTCGGATCAGAAGAGTTCAAATCCGACCACCACTAAGCTGCCACTGATGGGCCCTTAAGCAAGGCCCTTAAACCTCAACTACTCAGTTGTATGCATGAGATACATGAATAAGCTCTGAAGAAGGGCATGTATGAAAACATTATAGGGAGAGAAATCATGTGCAAGGGATAAAGGAGAATAGACGCTTGCATTATTTTTGGACAAACTATGGCTGGATGAATAATTAATGCCCACTTTACTAATTACCCACTAAAGCTAGTAATCACACTATTAATAACTGGGTATGTGTTTTTCCTCAAAACATTTGAAGTTAAAGCCCGTGTATTGCATGTCCTGCAGGATAACACGCTGATGACTTCCCAGTCCTTCAATTTAAAGTGCTCCGCCTCCTGTCTTGCTCTCCACCGCTCGTCTTTGACATCCTTTTGTCCATTTCTTTTTTTTTTTTAATGAGTGGTTATGGTCCATATAGCCTGTTGCGATTTCTATTTTTAAGCGCATGCTCGCATGACTCACCGCTGGCCTTATGTTATGTCACCATTCGCAGACGTATCTCGAGACACCGAGTCAACACAAGCCTCATGCTGTTGCTTTTCATTAAAACAAGACATCTTTGTGTTTACACTGCACATATTGTATGTACTAATGACTAAATAAAATGCACGTTTTCGAACTCTTTATAAAACAGATGGCGTGTTCAGATGTTTGAATACAGTGTTTATTGGTTATAGATGACGGGAAGCTGTCTTTTGAAGAGTTTAAGGCTTATTTCTCAGACGGAGTTCTGTCAGGAGATGAACTGAAGGAGCTTTTCCACAAGATTGATACACATAATACAGAGTAAGTATAAATATATATATATATTTCAAGTTCTGTTGTCAGCCTCCTGTCTTCTAGCAAATGTCATAAACAGAGACACTTCTATGAATAATAGTCACAGTCTACGAGGGCAGTTTTCGCTCTGAAACACCATGGACTTGCTCCGAGACATGGTCACGTTATCTTCTCTGATTGTTTCTGTCTGTGCGTATGCATGAGGTTTAATTTAAAGCATGGAAGAAAGAATATTGCCATTTTCATCCAACGGCAATGTGTTCAGCACAAAAAAATCTCAAAGGGTCTTTGGTTTTAAATTCCTTTAAATTTCTTAGAGCTAACACTTTTTTAAAATTTAGTTTCAGTTCATAATTCAGTTCAGAAAATGGAAGAGGAAATAAAGAGATTGTTTTCTAGTTATCCGAGTCTGCATTATGCACGTATCAGAATTCAAAAACGACGCCAGCATTGGATCACTGTCTTCGCTTATGCTTGTTAATATATGTTGATCTGGCTTACAAACCCCATGCGATTGAAATTCTCATCATTGAAATCGTCATGGTTTCCATAGCAGCGTCTCCCCGGACTGATTTGCAGGTACTTTGTAGCAGGGGTTAGATGGGAAAAGAGCCTCATTACAAATGCGGTAGGAAGATTTGTTTTTTTGACGTGGTACAGAATAAAAAGAAATCACTAAAAACATAAAGGTGCACATTTAATAAGATATATAGTACTACATGAGGTGAGGAATGAAAGAAATTGCTTAATGTAAAAAAATCGAACAAAATGAATCCATACCATTTTCTTTGGTAAATTCTTGGTCCCGAGGCGCCACTTAAAACCCCACGAAAGTGGGTGCAAGTGCAGATAAGAGCAGGCACATGATGTACATAGTCCAGAGGGGGCAAATCCAGAAGAAAAACCAAAGGGCAAATAGCCCAGCAACAGGAAATCCGAAACATGATTTAAACAGATTGGTACGTTTAAGTCACTGAGAGCAATAATTTGCAGAAGATATTGTGTGTATGACATCGGTAATTTGACATCTGTGTCGGCCATATTGGAAGGCCATGGTGGATGCTGGGACCTGACAATTAGTAAAATATAACTCCAGTAAAAGTAAAAATTGTCACGAGACTCTTTACTTAATCAACTCAGTTGATGCGAAAAGACTCGAATGTGACTCTCAGCCCACTGATATATTAATAGAATGATATTAGAGTCAAACACTGATTGATATCAACTACAATGATCATGAGCTCCATCATTTACTCCTCTCTAAATGTTCTGCTTGCTGTTGAAGTGACGTATGTTGGTGATCAGTAGATACACCATAACGAGTTCAAAACAAAGAGCTCGCTCGACACTGATTGGCGGCTCGCTTGGCATCTGTCTTTAAATTGTAGTGAAGTTAAAGTAAAAGTCTCTCAAAATGGAAATACTTCAATACAGTACAGATGCTACTTAAGTACAGTAATGAAATTGTTTACTTCGTTACTGTCCATCACCACCTGACAGCCACAGTGAACCCTGGACATACAGTATATACAACCAGTCCACCCACCGTCCTGTTTTTGGAAGGCAGGAGGCAACCAGAGAATGCAGGAAGGAAAAACATGCATTGACAGCAAAAGTAGTGTATTCTTCGATTCGTTCATGCTGTTGTATAGAATATAACAGAATGACAGTAGAATCCCAAAGAATTTGACTTGACCTAAACTCGAGCTCAGGATTAAAACCGTATCCCTTGTGAAGCAGCAGGTTGTGTTTTTACCTCACAGCTTCAGTGTGGTGGAATGATCAATTGTTTTCTATGGGAAATAATCCGATTTTTTTTTTTTTTTCAGCAACGTGGACACAGAAGAACTATGCGGTAAGCATCATATTACTAGTATTTCTAACACAGTATTATAACTTGAGCTGAAGATTTCAGCAGATTTTTAAAAATATCGTCTTGTCTCGTTCTTAGAATACTTCTCTCAGCATCTTGGAGAATATGAAAATGTCCTGGGCGCGTTAGAAGACCTGAACGTCTCTATATTGAAGGCTATGGACAAAACCAAAAAAGTAGGTGAATATTTGTATTTTTTCCCACCCATCACTTGTCCACGCTATATGGATGAACGTTTGTGGAGACCTAAACATTCCATTCCATCATCATAGTCCCATTTTTGGTCTTATAATTACCTAACACTTCTGAGAAGATTTTCCAACTTTCTGGTAACAGTTTGAGGAATAAACACATAGCTGGAAAAATCAGGTGTCCCAATACTTTTTGTCTATATAGTGTGTGCTCAAGTTTTGCAATTTTCTAGTATTAATAAGAGGTTTGCATCCTGTGCTTTATAATTTTACTGTCACGGTCCCTGGATTTTACAAAGACTCCTGTAATTTGACAACATGTCAAACCCTGTATGCTGTTTGAAAGATTTTTCTTCATAATCCTGTGGATATTATTTCTATCTTCAGCACCACTTGTTTTTCTACAAAAAAACAACAACAACACATCTGTATTGATGCTGGATCATTTCTAGGATAAAAAGAAACAACATAGAAAGCAAAGAACGAAAACCTGGAACCCAGATTGTCGCAATTCAAGACTATTTCGAGCGCTTTTGGTTATAAATGCCATCGTTTTCTTTGAATGTTCTAAACGGTCCAATTCAATTCAATTTTCGATACCACAAAATCAACTTTACAGAAATATTATATAGTAAGAAAGTAAAATTTTAATTCATACTAGTTTATATACGTTTATCCCGAATGATTATTCCAGGGGTGATGGTGGTGAGGAAAACCTCCCTGAGATGATATGAAGAAGAAACATTGAAAGGAACCAGATTCCAATTAGAACCCATTGTAATTTGGATTAGACAGATCAGAAATAATGATTATAAAGCAACAAATTTCATAACTGCATCCTAAATGGTCAAAGAGCACAATTGTGTAACTGGAAAATTCATTATAGTTTTATCATCTGTAATAATTGAAATCCAAAGCAATCTGCATGTTTTCTTTAACGGTCAGACAGGCAGCATTGGTACAAAAAAATAAATAAAAATAAATAAAATAAATAATAATAATAATAACAATGATATTAAATAATGAAAAAAGCAATTGAAGACATTTGTAACACTTTTTTTTATTTTGAATAAAAAAAAAAATGTATATATTTCTTTTCTGTTTTTATTAACTTTTTCTCCATATAATTTCTGGAATAATAATTAAATAATAATACTTATTATATTAGATATAAAAACAATACATTATTATTTACATTAGTATTTTTTTATATTATCAAAATGATATTTAAATATTAGTTTGCATAAATAATAATAATAATAATAATAATAATAAAAGCAATAACAACATTAATAATAATAATAATAATAATAATAATAATAATAATAATAATGGGATGGGAAACCCCCTGGGAATACGAGGTTCTGTAAGTTTTTTATTTATTATAATTATTTGCTAGACTTTAATTTTAACTATAGGCTCCAAAATGCTTCTTTGCCTGTTGTTGTTGTTGTTGTTGTTGTTGTTGTTGTTGTTGTTGATGCTGTCAGTATTTTCTCTCTAACAGTTTATTCCATAGCTCTGGAAGAGACAATGCAGATTATCATTGAAATATTGCAGAACACTAGGCTTTCCTTGTGAATGGTAAATTGAGAATGAAGCTTTCTAAGACTATAAAAAAAACGTCTAAAAAAGCCAGCAGCTTGATACTGTCACACATTCTTCTCTGTTCCAACACACACACACACACATGACAGAAGCTCTGCGAATCTACTGGAGTCATGGCAGCATGAATTCCTTGTCCCTTCTCATAACATGATTCTTATATCATTTTGGAATCCACCTGCACCTATTTTATTCAGGATTACCTTTACAGCCTTCAAGGTCAGAACGATTGACTTGAAATGTGCAGAAGATTTAGTGTTCTGAACATTAAGACAAAGGTGTGAGAGCATATTGTGGTGTAATTATGCGGTGCAACCTGCCAGCAATTGGTGCCTCTAATTGGACAATTTGCAGTGTAGGGGAAATAAACTCGCCTCCTTTGAATTCCCTTCGGAAATGTTCTGGGTTTACAGGCGGTCTTCAAAGACGTTATTATAACGTACGGAAATAGCACAGCTGTGTCAGCGGGTCACTGCAAACATCTGTCCACAGCACTGATTGGCCAATCAGCAAACATTCAGTCAAAGGATCCTCTCCCTTTTCCTTTCTTGACATGTATTTGCATGTTCTTCTGTGCATCTTCATTACCAAAACCGTCCTTAGCCAATCGAGTAGTTCCGAGCAGTACTCCGGGATACTATAATCATCTTAAAGACACTTCCTTCAATTACGGCCCAAGATAACAGGGTTTCCAAAGGTTCCTCTGGCAAAACCAACCTGACATTTTATTGTGGCTCAAAGTTGATGCGTTAGAAGCAGGAAAAATGGGCGAGCGTAAGGATTTGAGCGAGTTTGACAAATTGTGATGTCTAGACGTCTGGGTCAGAGCATCTCCAAAATTGCAGCTCTTTTGGGATGTTCCTGGTCTGCAGTGGTCAGTATCTATGAAAAGTGCTCCAAGGAAGGAACAGCAGTGAACCGGTGACAGAGTCGTGGGCGGCGGAAGGCTCAATCATGCACGTGGGGAGCAAAGGCTGGTCCGTAAGGTCCGGTCTAACAGACGAGCTCCTGTAGCTCAAACTGCTGAAGAAGTTCATGCTGTTGCAGTTGGTCATAATGCTATGTCTGATCGGTGTATACCCTTTTAAATATGGATGATCTGAATCTTAATATCTTAAGCATATAGATTACAAGTAGTTTTATTTGCTGCCAGGAAGAATCTACAAAGTACATTGAGATACAGTAGATACAAAAAACTGCTATATGTTTTTTTCAAACATTCTTTGGATAATTTTGGGCTTTTTAGCTTTATGGATGGATTTACAGGTGTTTTTTGAACATTCCATTCAACATTTAGTCCACGTTTGCTGTTACAATATCCTCCAATCTTCTGGCAAGATGTTCCACAAGCCCTTGCTCAAGGTCCCAGCATTGGCAGCTTGGTGGTGCTGGGATTTAAACTCATGAGCTTTTGTTCAGAATTTAAACATCCTAACCGCTGAGCTAACTCCTTCCTGATGTAGGTGAGGCGAGGGGGCCTGGGGTGCAGTCAGCATTCCAATTCATCCCAAAGGTGGATCTATAGGGTTGGAGCTCTATAGCAGGAGATCTAAAACATCTAAAGCATATCTTCATGGAGCCGGTTTGGTGCACAGGGGCATTGGAACAGGTTTGAATTCAAGTGAAGGAAAAATTTCATGGCAAAAACATCCTGTAAAATTGTGTACCTCAACTTCGCGGTAAGAGTTTGGGGAAGAACCACATACGGCTGGAAAAATTGGGTGTCCCAATACTTTTGACCCTACCATGTTATCGTAGTTTTTCATCCCAGAGGAAAAGACTCATAGACTCACCCTAACAAGGGCAACTGAATACAAATGGGTAGACTTTTTTTACTTTTCCGTAAAAAGCCGCTGCAAAGCATGAAGGGTCGAGGCAATCAGGGATCGGAAAGAAAAAAAAAAAAAAAAAGAACAATTGTTCATGAATAAGAATTAGTGTTGTAGAATAGAACAACAACAAAAAAAAAACCAGAACAAAAACACGATTTGCGAGGCTTGGAATCACAGCGTGATGCAACCTAGGTGTGAACACGAATGTTGTGTTTAACCGGATAAGCAATTATTAAAAAAAAAACCTAAAAAACCCCCAGCAAATATGAGATATCGGAATGCTTGGTTTCACACTGTAGTGCGAGCGGAGTGACATGTTTGCGATGCGCCGTGAAAATCTAGTTAAGAGAACGAAAAAGAACGACTTCGAACCACAAGCAATATCCGGAATTCAATTATATCCAGAGGTACAGGAATTACAGACTGTTCAGGATACTTGGAAAAAACATGCTGCTCAATAGACAAAACCGCTTGAGGGAGAAAAAAAATCAGTTTTGTCCTAATATGAGGTGTTTATGATGAAAAATGGGATTTTCATTGTCCCTTAGATAAGTCATAGCTCACATTATGTGTTGATAAAAAAAAAAAAAAACGGGTTTTTGTGTCTCTCGTGAACGCGTATCGGGACGACATTGGGATGTTTTTTCCCCATCGGTAAGCATAAGTTATTACTGGAGATCATTACGATGGTGTGTTGATTGAGTCCCGGCTCCGGAGGGGAGGCTTTCAGGGGGGAAAAAGATGGACAATAGCAATATTGCAGAAGGTGTTAGCGCAAACTAGCCATCACACATCAGTATAGTCAGAATCGATTTTGACGTGAAGCAAAGAATAATTCACAGAAATATTAGCATAGGTGAAAAATAAAACTCGTATCCACCTCTTAATACCATCATTATGACACACAATGTATGACTATATGATTCATGTAAAAGCTTAACAACTGTTTTAAAAAGTTTGTCCGATCTTTCCCTCATGATGCCCGGCTTTTCTAGAAAAAGCCTGCCTTGTAAATGTCCTTGGAAGTGAATCTGCAACCAAATCGATTTCTTCAATTACCAAGCAATTATATTCTCATGTATTAGGACACCTGGCTTCCCCAAACTGTTCCCACTGTGCATGACAAAGCCAGCTTAATGTCGATATGGTTTACATTGATTAGAGTGAAAGATCTTGAATGGTTGGCTATAGAGCTCAACCCTAGTGAACACCTTTGCGATGAATTGGAATTCTGAGGGCACCCCAGACCTCCTCAACTCACCTGCATCAGTACTGAACTTTAACAACCAGTTGAAAGACCACAAATCTCCAAAAGCACGCTCTAAAATCTAGTGGAACATCTTCCCAGAGGAGTAGAGCTTGTGGTGCCATATCAGGATGATGAAATGGGATGTTCAAGAAGCACATATGGATGGGAAAGTCAGGTATCTCAATACTGTTGTTCATAAGTGTATTTAGTCTTCCTAGTGTAGATCATCTGCCTACACTGAGGACGGAAAGATTCATCCGCATCGGTGCATCCGCATAAAAGTTAGCGATGCGATTCATCGGTTTAAAAAATGTGCCCAAATTGAGTTGTTCAGAAAGTGATCATCAAATTGCGACCAATATTTTTGCGCTAAATTGTTTCTCGAGCACGTTCTCTCAGGACCACGGGTGCTGCTACGTAAATACGGCGTATCACAACACTACGGAGACCGAGGCGTGTCCTAAAAGTCACATAGAATACAGATTAACATGGCAGAGGTAGAGCTGCATCTTCCTGGAGACAGAACAGGAAAAGAACGTCTGGTTTTATTTGATCTTTCTTCATTTTTTCTTGCACTGCAAAGGATTGTTTGTGAAAGGGCCATTCGTTAGAAGTCAGTCAAAGAAGTCTTTTGGTACCATTGAACTGCATAGCATCATATTTTTACCATCGCATCGCATCGGTTCATGTGTATCTTTATTGTATCGTATCGTTGCCTATTGAAATGCGAGTCTCATCGACCTCAGTTAAAGAGTGTATTATACAACACTATGACAAGCCACATATACGTACGTAGCAATCGCGGTGTCCCCGATGAGGTACTGCACCATCGAATCCGATAAATAAGCAGGAACGATCATCCAGTGCGTTCCTTCAAGTGAGTTGCTCTAGAGAAAACACTGGCCGAACACTGAGCCGTGGGGGAGACGATACTTTGTGTTGACGAAAATGGCTGCAGGTGATAGAGGTCCAGGGCTGCTGGGACTCACAGCTGGCCTCTTAAAGGTCATCTCTCTGTCTCTGACTCTACAAACCCCATTCATTTGGCTTTGATCTCACCTCCCAAAAAAACATGCAGTAGGGCAAATGTCTAAGGGGAAATCCTGTCATTTCTTTGAGCGTATCAAGTCTTGTTGAGATATGCTTTGAGTATCTCTGTAAGGTTCATTCTACCTGCAATTCTGGTGTAGAATTATTCATAAATGTCTTCTTCTTCTTTCGGCTTCTCCCATTAGGGGTCGCCACAGCGGATCATCCGTTTCCATCCCCCCTGTCCTCTACATCTGCGTCTTTCACCCCAACCACCTGCATGTCTTCCCTCACCACATCCATAAACCTCCTCTTTGGCCTTCCTCTTTTCCTCCTTCCTGGTGGCTCCATCCTCAGCATTCTCCTACTGATATACCCCATGTCCCTCCTCTGCACATGTCCAAAGCATCTCAATCGCACCTCCCTCACCTCGTCTCCAAAACGTCCTACATGCGCTGTCCCTCTAATAAACTCAGTTCTAATCCTGTCCATCGTCGTCACTCCCAACAAAAACCTCAATATCCTCGAATTATTCATAAATGTAAATCCAAAACATTATTTTTAACGTTGTATTGGGCAGTGTCTAAAAATGTTCTTTTATCTTCAGACATAACCAACATAAACATTTTCAATAGTTTTTTTAATTCTGTTGGGTGTCCAACCAAATAATTTCAAACGTTTCCAATACACTAAATGGAAAGAGGCTGGTCTTTTCCAGTCAAATCTGATTAATCCCCAAACTGATACCACACACTTGGAGGTACACAACTGCAGTGAAGGATCTCCTAAACATTTTTGGCATGAATTCGAACGCTGACTGCACCCCAAGCCTTCTCAGCAACATCAGGACCTGACTTTACTAACACCCTGGTTGGTAAATGAGCACAAACCTCTACAGAACTTCCCATCAAACAAAAAAAAAAAAAAAAGACTGGAGGTTAATATAATGGCGAATGGGGACTTAATCTGCATGTTTTGTTTGTGTAGTGTTTTCTCCATTTTAAAAAAGGTGTGCAAATGTTAATAAGCTGGACAAACACATTTACATTCTATTAGCATTTCTTTTTCATTACCAATTCAATTTTCCAATGTAATGTCAGCGTGATGAGGCTTTTTTCAAATATTTTGGACACCGATTTATTTATATGTTAACTGATATACTATGCATTTAAAATGGTTTCATTTGAAGTGTTTAAAAAAATTCCATTCATATGTTTAATATATTTGTATGTGTTTTATCCAATTTATCTTTTAATTAAACACTATATTTTGGAAAAGGGAAGGACATGGGTATTATACACGACGACACATCCTGAAA
>JBCEWE010001839.1:0-22831 GCA_039877035.1 Silurus lanzhouensis
CCACCAGAACACAGCGCTTTAACACTGTAGCTGCACCTTTTAATCAACCCCATAGAACAAAATATGTAGTTTACGAAGATCAGAATCAGCAGGCAGAAAGCAACAAGAAGTAACGTTAACGTGGATGAGACAGAGGTAGTCAGTGATGTAAACATTACTGAGAACAGAGACATTCCTGAACACCTGATCATCATCATCATCATCATCTTTTCTCTGCTTGTGTTTCATATTTGGATCTTCAGTCTCTACACATTTATATATATTATATATTTGGCTGTCAAAATTCAACGCAAATTCTTTTAAATGGCACTAAATTGTATTGTAATCAATTCAGCGCACATTTATGTTTTCTCATTTTTATATAAGATATATAAATACATAAATAAATAAATCCCATAAAACCATTACAGACCATAAATCAGTATGATTATGAGAAAAGCTTCTTGACTTGAAGAGGTGCAGTTTCTCCGGTATCACCTCATTAACTGTCCGTGTGGAAACATAGCAAAGGTTCCGTTTGGTGTCCTGATGACTTACGTCATTTAAACCATCATTATGTCAGGGATTCCCCGGCCACGCCCCCCTCGGCCGCTGTCAGAGATGCACCCTGCCACGCCCCCTCGGTAGCTCTCATGGTGCTCATTATCCTGTGCCTGCCTAATCACCGACAGCTGTGACTCGTTATGGTTCAGACTATATAAACACACGTTCTCGAGTCACAGGCTGTCGGTTCTTGTATTGTCATGCTGGTGATACCCGTGGCTGCTCGACCGCCAGCATTCCCTGCTGGTTCCGTATCCGAGTTCTGTTTCTTCTGGAGTACTTGTTGCCGTTGCCGTTTACTTTCGTTTTGGACTCTAGGTTTCATTTTGGATTACTCGTTTCGAGTGGATGTTCTTTGTTTGTTTTTTCGCCACGGCAGCAGTGAGTGTTTCTTTGTTGAACTGAATAAATGAACGGTTCAACGTCAGAGCGCTCCAGCAGCCCTCCGAGGGTGTCATTTCGGATCAACGTCAAGGCTCTCCAGAGGCCCTACGAGAGTGTCGTTACGGTTCAACATCCTGCCGAGGGTGCCTCTGTGTTCCTGGTCTCCGTCGAGGAAGTCTCTCCGCCTCCTGTCTCCGTGGAGGACGTCTCACCGCTCCAGGTCTCCGTGGAGGTCGTCTCTCCGCTCCAGGTCTCCAGGGAGGTCGTCGCTCCGCCTCCTGTCTCCGCCGAGGTCGTCGCTCGGCCTCCTGTCTCCGCCGAGGGCGTCGCTCGGCCTCCCGTCTCCGCCGTGGACGTGGCTCGGCCTCAGGTTTCCGCCGTGGACGTGGCTCGGCCCCTGGTCCCCGCCGTGGACGTCGCTCGGCCCCTGGTCCCCGCCGTGGACGTCGCTCGGCCCCTGGTCCCCGCCGTGGACGTCGCTCGGCCCCTGGTCTCTGCCGTGGACGTCGCTCGGCCCCTGGTCTCTGCCAAGGGCTTGGCTCAGCTTCCGGTCTTTTCAAGGGTCGCTGGCCTGTTCCTGGTCCCGACCAAGGACGCTGCTTTGCCCTGGCCCCTTCCGATCCTCCCCTGCTCTGCTGCGATGCTCGCGGGGCCTCCTTTGTCCCGGGTCGATTGGAGATCGACCCGGGCCACGCCCCCCTCGGCCGCTGTCAGAGATGCACCCTGCCACGCCCCCCTCGGTAGCTCTCATGGTGACTCATTATCCTGTGCCTGCCTAATCACCGACAGCTGTGACTCGTTATGGTTCAGACTATATAAACACACGTTCTCGAGTCACAGGCTGTCGGTTCTTGTATTGTCATGCTGGTGATACCCGTGGCTGCTTGACCGCCAGCATTCCCCGCTGGTTCCGTATCCGAGTTCTGTTTCTTCTGGATTACTTGTTGCCGTTTACTTTCGTTTTGGACTCTAGGTTTCATTTTGGATTACTCGTCTCGAGTGGATGTTCTTTGTTTGTTTTTTCGCCTCGGCAGCAGTGAGTGTTTCTTTGTTGAACTGAATAAATGAACTATGATTGACTTGCTTCCGCTTCCGCGTCCTGTCCGTCAGCCTGACACATTATTACTTTAAAACATTTACAAGAAATCTTTGTCTTCATGCTCTATGTTGCATCCATATTTCTCCATGTCCATGTTGCTTAAAATATTAAAAACAGGAAGTATTAATATATGGTATATTTAGAACAGATAGAAATGTGTGATTAAATATTTAATTTGATTGACAGCTCTAATATTAATATGATGTGAGGTTCAGTTACCAGCGTGACACTAAAACATGTAGAAGTATAACTACTTTTTACTGAAGTACATGTCAGAGCCAAACTTCTTTACTTTTACTTGAGTATAAAAATATAATCAGTACTGCAACTTTTCCCCGAGTATTTTAAAACATGAGTATCTGCACTTCTACTTAAGTAAAGGATGTGTGTACTTTTGCCACCTCTGGTTTTAGCTACATCAGCAATACAGTATAATGTGTTTATAGCCTGTATGACTTTAGCTATGCTAATGTGTGACATCCCATGGTAATGCTTCACCAACACTATTAAAGCTAGTTTAGGCAGAGCAATTTTTCCATCCACATCTCTAATGATAGCAGCAGAATCTGATTTACATTGTTTAGAAGCCCAATACTTGATGTCCTCCTCAGTAGGCTGACTCTGAAGTATTTTTAAGTCAATATCTAGTATATTGGAGATATGTGACATCATCGAGATCTCAGGGTTTGTATGTATTGTGTCCAAATCTACTGGTTGTTTTGCTGCTTCCTTAGCTACTTTATCTGCTAACGTGTTTCCCTGAATTTCCTCTGAATCACCTACGGCATGTCCTTTAACCTTTAATATGTCCACTTTGGCAGGGAGTTGAACAGCATTTAAAAGGTCATCTATGAGATTAAAATGTGCTATGAGTTTTCCATCAGCTGTTTTAAAGTGTCTTTGCTTCCATGTTTCAGCAAAATCATGCACAACCTTGCTCGGATGTCAAATTGCTCGTATTTCAAAGCAAATTTCCCCATTAAAATTAATTGAAATGCCATTAATCCGTTCCAGCCCTAAAATGCTACCCCAGTTGTTTTTGTTACGTGTTTTTGAATAAGAAAAAATTGTTTATTAATGACAAATATTGTATAAAAACATAATAAAAGACAATGTAAAGATATAATAAGGTTTTATTCAGTGTATTTTCCTTGGAGATGAGACAACTTGAGCTAACGAAAATGCCGGTGGTGTGTGTGTGTGTGTGTGTAAGCGGAGGCGGAGGGAAAACTCGTTTTTTTACTATCACTCCTGCAAACTTCGTATCCCTAAACCTTAAGATTTTTACATTTTCTTCTTTGCTTATCTTAATTTTCTTCACAATCTTCGCTTTCTGGCTTCGAATTGCCATCTAGCAGCGGCGTTTTGAGCTCGTACCTCAATTTTTTGCTCACGTAAAAAAGCAAAAAAATCGACAGAGTGACCGGTCGTATCTCAAAAAACTCGTATGTTAGGGCACTCGTATGTCGAGGTACCACTGTAGAGTAAATACAAAAATCTTACCAATAACAATACAATTGAATACATAACGACAGCAATACTGTGGCGTATCACACATTTTCAATATAATAAAGCAAATGATATGTTCTTATCTAAGGAAGGTAACGTTGTAACTACGTTGTAAACTATTTTAACAGAAGTCCATGTTTATTTCTATAGAGCTTTTCACAATGGACATTGTCCCAAAACAGCTTTACAGAACTTAAGAATTAAAGTGGATAATGTGTGTTTATCCCTGATGATGAAGCCTGGAGTGACTGTGGTGAAGGAAAAACTCCCTTAGATGAAGAAACCCCAAGAAGAAACCTTGAGAGGAACCAGACTCAGAATGAGAAGTGCTCTTTGTGTATTGTTGCTATTTGGGTTGTTTTATAAATGTTATCATAATTGTGATTTACATGATGTCTTACAAGTCAGATGGTGTGCAGCATCCTGGAGATGTTGTCTGATAGGAGTGTAGCTCTAACTCTGCTGGGGTGCAGGACTTCAGGACGGAAAAACCTCAGACTCTCCCAGAAAAGATTTTAATTATCAACAAAGAGAAGTTTGTGTTCTCATTCATGACTGTGTCCATTCATTTATGGCAAAAAGTCTACTAAACTTCTCAATTTCTCACTGTTAATTGGGAAGAGGTCCTGACTCTATGATTCGCGTCATGGGAGATGTGCTGCCCTTTTCTAGATAGATAGACAGACAGACTCAAGATGCAATTGTACTTTGAGAGACAAGCATTTTGATACCTGGCATGCCATTGCCCAGGTTTTTCCTAGGGGTGGGCTAGTGACGTCACGTGACATCATCACATGACATGGCATTCGACTCCCCTCACCAGGCCGAGTGTTTAGACGTGTCACACACCTGTGTTGCCAGAGTTTTGTTGTTTTATTTTTTTTTGCATGGTACCATATGAATGGATATGTCTAAGAGTGGGTATGTGAAACGAGCGTGTGGGGCGAATGGCGGCTAAACAGTGGAGTGTCGGATTCAATTAAAACTAACAATATATTTAACTGGTCTTAACAAATGACAAAAAATGACAAAAAAAATGTTTTACAGTTTTTTTTTTTTATATCATATCCAACAAGGAATGAATCAAAATATTATTTAAAAAACCTTTATTGACACATATGTATCAATTAAAACAATACAGAAATGAACATGGACTGGAGACATAAATAAACAATGCACAGAGCAACATAAAACATTGTGTTCTTCAGTCCAAACCCTTTGGAGGAAATCTTTTCACCACTAAGCGCAACTTCATATTATAACAACACATACATTTGTGCTGCAGAGTGAATACTGTTCAAGAAGATCACTCCAACAATCTCACTGTCAAATTGTCCTATATATTTAATCCAATAAATGTACATTCCTTTTCTACAGTAGCACTTTCAGGCTGCTAACTATTCAACAGTATCCTATTTTAACTGAAAAATTACCCAGAGGACTATGAAATAAAAAATACTATAAAATATACTGAACAAAATTATAAACGCAACTCTTTTGTTTTTGCCCCCATTTTTCATGAGCTGAACTCAAAGATCTAAGACTTAAAGACCAATTTCTCTCAAATATTGATCACAAATGTGTCTAAATCTGTTAGTGAGCACTTCTCCTTTGCTGAGAGAATCATCCACCTCACAGGTGTGGCAGATCAAGATGCTGATTAGACAGCGTGATTAGTGCACAGGTGTGTCTCAGGATGCTCACAGTAAAAAGCCCCTCTAAAATATTTGAGAGAAATAGGTCTTTAGTGTACATAGAAAAAGTCTTAGATCTTTGAGTTCAGCTCATGAAAAATGGGGGCAAAAACAAAAGTGTTAAGGATGAATATTAATATGATGTCAGATTTGTATCTGAAGCAGCTTTTGTAATAGTTTAGATGGTTTGTGTGAGATTTCAGTAACTGTATTTAAACCTTCTCATGTTTTTGTATTTTTGCAGTATGAACCCACAAATGCCCCAAATTAATAGTTTTGGTGATCGACCCTGGAATCCTACAGTAGAAAGGTGTGTGTGTGTGTGTGTGTGTGTGTGTGCGTGCGTGCGTGCGTGTGTGTGTGTTGAGTACATGTGTATTATCAAAATTTATTTTTCTCACTGTCTGTTTTTTCTCTCTCTCTCTCTCTCTTTCTCTCTCTCTCTCTCTCTCTCTCTCTCTCTCTCAGGATGGTCAGGAACACACTGTTTATGGTTGAAATAAATGAATATATAAAAGATTCACAAGTAAATACAAAAACAAACCAAAAAAAAAAGAAAAAAAAACAAGTTCATTACAGGACCTTTTTGAGGCCCGTAACTGACCACATGACCACAAAGCTACAGGGCAGACCATGTGATGATGTCACTACATACTCCATACAAGTCCCACCTGATAGATAGATAGATAGATAGATAGATAGATAGATAGATAGATAGATAGATAGATAGATAGATAGATTGATTGATTGATTGATTGATTGATTGATTGATTTCTGGGGTGAACATGGTCTCTGGACATTTTGACTCTAGAGTCCAAACAGCTGTGAGGTACTACACTGTAAAGCTCATGTAGAGTCATGTCTGAACTGGACCACATGTCTGTGTAGCAGAAAAAACAGTAATGTGTTACAGATCTTTGACAATATCTTCCTTCACTTGATTGTACAAATTCAGGATTGCCGCTTTGGAAATGTATTTTCCTGTCATTTCTTATTTCTTTTTAAGTTCTGGAGCATTTTTATAAATAAGTGTTTTTCCACCGCATTGAACACAAATTTAATAATTTGTGGATTTCAAAAAGGATTTTAATTATACCTGCATTTAAATCAAAAGAAAGTTCCTTCATTAAGCAGATGATTGTCGAGGCTTTTGACTGCTTTTCAGGCCTCAGATTACCAGATGTTGACTTGTGTTTCCGTCTGTAAAATAATTTACTAAATGAAATGAAAAGGTGCTCAGATCACACTAATATAAAACATTATATGTTTTTATTTGATCATGCAGTAATAATGTGCTTGGACTTTCTTACACACTGAAGGCAGAAACATCAAAACTATACACACCTTTAAGTGGCAGAAGCTGGTTTTCTGCAGAAAATAAATATTCTGATAAACACTAGATGCTCCTGCGCAGTTTATCGGTTGTTGATTTTGTTTCAGAGATTTTCGTGGGTAAAATGTGACCACATGAAACAGACAATTCTACAGTATAGATAAAACACTGGGGATGTGATATTACAGGAAAATAGTCAGTATAAATAAAGTAGGGGGATTCTAGCTGCACACTGCATTCTCAACAAAAGTGTGTGATTGGGTTTACAGTAATGCAACATCAGCAGATCTACTCTTAAAATATAACACTTTTCATTTATTTCATATAACACTGGTAATAGTGTCAGCTTCACTGTGCAGTGACCATTTTGCCTCCAGTCCCCATTCATTTTCAACCCTGTTGCTAACTAAAGAATAAAATTATTGCCATCTAGTGGTGATATGAGACATTGCAGTAGCATTAATGTTCGGGAGCAAATTTTATTTGCTATATATATTCTATATATTTATAAACAAAAATAACCATTTTTTTTAACATTTTAAAATACACTTAAAATGTCAAGGTTACTGTGGTGTTTGAATCTATATAAATCAACTTGTCGGGCAATGAAGCGCAGGACCGACAAGTAAAAACGGTCCGTGTGGAAACAGAACAAAAATACCAAAAGTACCGCTCGACGACAAGTTGCAATGTCTCATATAACCACTAGATGGTAGCATTTTAATACTACAGTACAAAAATAGCCGATGTTCAGTTTTTTTTAATTTTATCTTAAAATCTGCTATTTGAATATAATAATATATATATATATATATATATATATATATATATATATTATATATATATATATATATATATATATATATATATTTACTTACATACTTATATAAATATGAAAAAAAAATACAATAATGTATCTAGTAATTTATGTAGAATCTAATAATATTCTATATACATAAAATAGGATAGCTATTATAAAACAGTTACTAAAATATAGAATTCAGAGTAGAAACAACGAGTTCATTAATTTTTATTTTATTAATTTATTAATTGTCTCCGTCCGTGTGAAAACAGAGCAAAAATACCAAAATTACCGCCCGGAGACAAGTTGTAATGCCTCATATTTCCACTAGAGGGAAGCATTTTACTACTACAAAATGTACAGGTTTTTTTTTTCTCAAATTTTATTAGAATTGCACTTAAACTGTACAATAATTTGTTATTATCAATATAATCATCTTTTTAATAATAATAATAATAATAAATCTAGCAATGTAACTAGTATCTAATAAAATTCTACATATATAAAAATAGGATAGCTATTATAAAATTATAAAATCTATAATAGAATATAAAAAAAAACCGATTTCATTCATTTTATTATTTGCTTAATTATTCATGATTCACTCACAACTCAGAAATTTTTTATTAAATATAACTATAAGAAGGGCGAAACTAAAACTTTATTTAAAAACATATTCACAACGTCTTTTCTTTAGTCGTATATTTTGAAAAAAAATCAACTGAAAAATAAACATTAAACATTTGTTTTTACTGATAAAATCTGCAATGAAGAACAGGTCCGACAAGTAAAGACCGTTCGTGTTGAAACATTGCAGAAATTCTCAAAGTTCCGCCCGGCGACAAATTGATTTTTATAGAGTCAAACATCACAGTTGTTATAAATATAGATGAGTGTATTTTAAAAGGTTTGATCATAAAATTTATAAAAGAAAATATTTTTGTTTATAAATATATAATTTATTTCAATTAAATAAAATGTGCTGCTGCACATCAATGCTACTGCAATGTCTTATTTTACCACTAGATGGTAGCATTTTATTATTACAAAAATCACCATGTTCAGTTTTTTATTATATTTAAAATTTTATTAGAATTACACTTGAACTGTACAAAAGTTTGTTATAATAAATATTATCTATCTATCTATCTATCTATCTATCTATCTATCTATCTATCTATCTATCTATCTATCTATCTATTGATTCTGTCGCTGTTTAAGCCAATATCCACATTTCTGTCTGGAGCTGCTGTCATTTAACTCCTCTGGTGTTATTTTTTCTTTTGATTACTCTACAAGTGTTATCCAGAAAGTACTCTTTTTAGTGCACATGTAATGTGTACGTATAGTTTTATGGTGTCAATGTGCAGGATTAAATCCAGTCTTCAGACAGATGTAATAATTCTTTCTTTTTGATTTTTTTTTTGAAAGTGGGCAAAGTGTCTACATTAAAACATGACAGATGTGTGAACAGTTGATTTAGATTGAAGTTTGGATGCCCAGAATGGAAAAAAAAAAAAAAAACTTCACAGACACATGAACAAGTGACAGCTAAATCTGAATTAAATGACAGTAGGGTACAACAAAGCAAAAACAATGATCAGACCCATAGAGCATCTGCACATCAAAAGGTGTGTAATAAGCAGTGTTGGGCAACGTTATTTTTAAAAGTAATGCATTACAATATTGAGTTACTCCCCAAAAAAGTAACTAATTACTTTACTTAGTTACTTTTTATGGAAAGTAACGCATTATATTACTTTTGTGTTACTTTTCAATTCAATTCAATTCATGTTTATTAGTATAGCGCTTTTTACAATGAACATTGTCCCAAAGCAGCTTTACACAGATAATGTGGTGATTAAATGTAAATATGTTCTTTGTAAGTATGTTTGTCCCTGATGAGCAACTGTGGCAAGGAAAAACTCCCAGAGATGGCGATAGGAAGAAACCTTGAGAGAAACCAGACTCAAGAGGGAACCCATCCTCATCTGGGTTGCACCAAATGTCCATTTGAAGCAGATATACAATGTTGCGGGGTACAGTGATGATGATCAGAAGCAAACTGCACTCCCGAGTCAGTGCAGCAGACCGCCGACACCAACTACAGTCCAATACATCCTCAAAAGCACCCGTTCTACTCCGGAATTACATGGAACCACCCAAGGTCTTGATGAGAGACCGTCCCAAGCTGCACAGAAGTGTGAAGATCCACGGAGGGGAGAGGGGCAGGAACAGTGGTCACTAGAGCCTCAGGAGCATGTTTAACTCGACCGAGAGAGAGAGAGAGAGAGAGAGAGAGAGAGAGAGAGAGAGAGAGAGAGAGAGAGAGGGTGACGGGAAGAGATATGGGACGGGAGGATATGGATTATTAAGTGTCCCTATTGGTGTATGAAAGTTAATGTCACTGTGCAGTTTGGACTCCGGCAAGACTCGCTATGGCAGCATAGCTAAAAGGGAGAACCAGAAGGTAACACAGACATGAGGGATCTCTGGGATAAGAGACGACCCACCACACCACCGTCAACAAACCTGAGTGAACGTGTGAATGTGAGGGGACGACAGCATACAAATATCCCAGTTCACCAAACACTCTTTATTCATGTTCCCTCCAGATCTGCACCTTTACCTAAGAAAGAATTCTACTGATAAAAGGTTTGACTAAATAAATAAGTTTTCAACCTCGACTTAAACACTGAGACTGTGTCTGAGTCCCGAACACTGATTGGAAGGCTGTTCCATAACTGTGGGGCTTTATAAGAGAAAGATCTGCCCCCTGCTGTAGTCTTCATTATTTGAGGAACCAACAAATAGCCAGCACCTTTTGATCTAAGTAGGCGTGGAGGGTCATACTGGTACAGAAGTTCACTCAGATACTGCGGTGCGAGACCGTTAAGTGCTTTATACGTCAGTAGTAATATTTTATAATCAATGCGAGATTTGATTGGGAGCAGTGTAGACTGATTAAAACAGGAGTGATGTGGTCATATTTCCTAGATCTAGTGAAGACTCTTGCTGCTGCATTCTGAACTAACTGAAGCTTATTTATGCACTTACTCACACACCCAGACAGTAAAGCGTTACAGTAGTCTAATCTAGATGTTACAAAAGCATCAACTAGTTTTTCTGCATCCTGTAACAACATCACATATTTCTAATTTTAGCAATATTTCTAAGGTAAAAGAAGGCGATCCTGGTGATATTATACACCTGAGACTCAAAGGAAAGACTCGGGTCAATAATCACACCAAGGTCTTTGACAGCCGTACATGCTGAAACAGAAACACCATCCAGAGATGCTAAGTAATCAGAAAGTTTACTTCTAGTTGCATGTGGTCCTAGTAAAAGTACTTCCGTCTTATCTGAGTTGAGCAGAAGAAAGTTATCAAGCATCCACATCTCTTTCACGCCTTACAGGTGTAACAGGTGTAATATAGATAATTGCCATTAAGAAATAAGTTATATTAGGGCAAAAGACGTGTGTGGGCTGCACACCGGTGATGTGGAGGGAGAACATACCTTTCGCTGTCATCTCATAAAACATCGTGCAATTCCGTAAATATGACCTCATCCTCGTCTACATCATTCTCTGCTTCATCATCAGCTTGAAACATTCTGAATGCTTTTACAAAGTTTGCGTGACCGTGGCAGTTTATCTTTCCACAAAGAGCAAATCTGCTGTGAATTTGCTCTCTGTCTCCGCTGTGATGGCATCGTACATGTGTCTCCCACAGAAAACTTTTATTCTGAGCAGTCCATAGATCTGCAGTGGTGGAAAGTCGGCGAAAGTTTTCTATATTTCTGTCTCTATTTCCATATATACAACATTATACACACACACACACACACACACACACACACACACACACACACACACACACACACACACACACACATCTGTAGTGCTGTGCTTTGCATGCAGATGTTTTTTTTTTTTTTTAAGTGGTATTTTTTGCAGTTGACAAGAGCTTTTCACCAACACAATCTACACTTAACCATTATTCCTGTCTCCGTTTCCTTAACTGTTTCAAAATAATAAGAATACTTCCATCACAGTAAAGTAATTCTCTGGTTTGCCATCTCCGCTTCTGACCAGCTTCTGTTCCCGCGGCTCGCACGTATGAGTGCGCGATTCTACGTGACTACGTTCATTTTAATTCAGTATTGATTTTTTTATGCAAAATAATTTAACTGAAAAGTAACTTGCATTACTTTTTTCAAAAAGTAACTCAGATATTAATGTGTACATTTATAAAGTAACGCGCTACTTTACTCGTTACTCCAGAAAAGTAATATTATTACGTAACACACGTTACTTGTAACGCGTTACCCCCAACACTGGATAAGTAAGTAAGTTCAGTTACACTAAACACTTTTAGAGATGCACTGGATCTGTGATCAATTCTGTAGGCAAAAAGATGCTCATCAAAACAAACAATTTTGAGCTGTGATGTAACCAGTAACACACATTTATTTCTGACTATTATATCCTTGATTTTATAAAACACTGCCAAATCATGGTCTACATAATAATGAAGGTAGAACCATATTTAGTTCCATTATACTTCACCCATTTCACTGAGAGAACACTGGTTCCTGCAGAAACATTCAACTGCAATCTGAACACTTTCATTCAAGTTACTGACACAGACAGTCTTTCTCATCCAAGTACAATTCTGTCATGGTTAAAGGCTTCCCAGTTATATGCCATGAAATTTTCATGTTTTTTTTAAAAATCATCTGAGTAAAGTTCTTGAAACATTTTGGTTGAGTCTTGAAGAAATTGTGTTTGGACTCGTATCTGATGGACCATATGTGAACAATAGGCCCTTTTTCCTGTAAATAAGCACTTGAACAGCCTGTGATGCTCAGAAATGAAGTGTTTCAAATACACAGTAAGTCCAGTAAGGCCAGCTGGACGGGCTAGCCGCGTTTCGTGCCGACAGAAATGCAGCTCTGTGCGGAAAGACTTGCGGCGGCGGTCTGTGTGTTTACATCAACATGGAATGGTGTAAGAACTCTGTGCTTGTTTCTACCTACTGCTCATCGCTGCTGGAGTTTATTGTTGTGAGATGTAGACCTTTTTATTTACCCCGGGAATTCACCACCGCTATTGTGCTCGGAGTGTACATACCACCTAGCGCTAATGCTAAGGAAGCGCTCAGCGTGCTCTACGGGACCATTAGCGGACTTCAGAACACACACCCTGACGGACTGTTTATTGTCGCCGGAGATTTTAATCATGCAAATCTCAGGACTGTGCTTCCCAAATTCTATCAGAATGTGGACTTTGCAACCAGAGGAGAAAACACGCTGGATGTTGTTTACACAAACATCCGGGGCGCATACCGGGCGAAGCCCCGCCCCCACCTCGGGTACTCAGACCACATCTCTGTTATGTTGATCCCAACATACAGACCACTCAGCAAGCGTTCAAGACCAGCTCAAAAACAAATGAGAACCTGGCCAGCAGGATCCATGTCTGCTCTCCAGGACTATTTTGAATGCACTGACTGGGACATGTTCAGGGAAGCTGCAACCAATGGCGATTTCATCAACTTGGAGGAGTACATGTCAACAGTGACCAGTTACATCGGCAAATGCATTGATGACGTGACTACCTCCAAGACCATCACTATACGCTCCAACCAGAAGCCATGGATGACCGCCAAGGTTCGTGCGCTGCTAAAAACAAGAGACTCTGCCTTCAGAGCAGGGGACAAGACGGCCTTAAAAACAGCAAGGGCCAAACTGTCCCGTGCTATCAGAGAGGCGAAGCGCGCACACGCCAAGAGAATCCACAACCACTTCCAGGACAGCGGAGACACCCGGCGCATGTGGCAGGGCATCCAGGCAATCACAAATTACAAGACCACATCACCTGCTTGTGACCATGACCCCTCCCTCCCAGATGTGCTGAACAACTTCCACGCCCGGTTCGAGGTGCAGAACAACGTGGTGGCGAGGAAGACCATCCCTCCTCCCAGTGACCAGGTGCTCTGTCTAACCGCAGCTGAAGTGAGGAAAACTCTATGCAGAGTTAACCCACGAAAGTCTGCTGGACCTGACAACATTCCTGGCAGAGTGCTCAGGGAATGTGCAGAACAACTAGCAGATGTCTTTACTGACATCTTCAACATCTCCCTGAGCAGCGCCACTGTTCCTTCGTGCCTCAAGACGACAACCATTATTCCTGTGCCGAAGAAGTCTTCTGTGTCCTGCCTCAATGACTATCGTCCCGTTGCACTCACACCCATCATGATGAAGTGCTTCGAGAGGCTTGTCATGAGGCACATAAAGAAGCTGAGCCTACTGGGCCTGAACACCTCTCTCTGCAACTGGATCCTGGACTTCCTGACCGAGAGACCTCAGTCAGTCCGGATCGGGAACAGCATCTCCAGCACCACCACACTGAGCACTGGGGCCCCCCAGGGCTGTGTGCTCAGTCCACTGCTGTTCACTCCGCTGACTCACGACTGTGCACCAACGCACAGCTCGAATCATATCATCAAGTTTGCTGATGACACGACCGTGGTGGGTCTAATCAGCAAGAACGACGAGTCAGCATACAGAGAGGAGGTGCAACGGCTAACAGCCTGGTGTGGAGCCAACAACCTGTCTCTGAACGTTGACAAAACAAAAGAGATGGTTGTTGACTTCAAAAGAGCACAGAGTGACCATTCTCCACTGATCATCGATGGATCTTCAGTGGAGATCGTCAAGAGCACCAAATTCCTTGGTGTTCATCTGGCGGATAACCTCACCTGGTCACTTAACACCAGCTCCATCACCAAGAAAGCCCAGCAGCGTCTCTACTTCCTGAGAAGGCTGAGGAAAGCCCATCTCCCTCCCCCCATCCTGACCATGTTCTACAGAGGGACCATCGAGAGCATCGTGAGCAGCTGCATCACTGCCTGGTTTGGGAATTGCACCGTCTCGGATCGCAAGACCCTACAGAGGATAGTGAGAACAGCTGAGAAGATCATCGGAGTCTCTCTCCCCTCTATCATGGACATTTACACCACACACTGCATCCGCAAAGCACACAGCATTGTGGATGACCACACACACCCCTCACACACATACTTCACCCTCCTACCATCAGGAAAACGGTTCTGAAGCATTCGGGCTGTCACAACAAGACTGTGCAACAGTTTTTTCCCGCAAGCCGTCAGGCTCCTGAACAAACATCTGGACTGAACTCTCTCACACACACACACACACACACACACACACACACACACACACACACACACTTACACACAACTGAGTGACTGATCTGTACAACCGGACTCAACACACATACACTTCACACACCCAGGTCTCGGTACCATTCACACCTCTCATTATAGCAAAATGTTTACATTCCGCTTGTTGCTGATCTCAGGGACTTTGCTCTTTTTGCACAATATTCCGTTAATCCCTTGGTCACTGTTCACTTTATCTTGACTGCTGCTACTATATTTTTCACACTATTATAGAATTGCAAAATTCTGTTTATATTTGTTTACATTTCTGCTACTGTGCACCTTATCCTGTCACGACAGGTTTTACTGGCGGAGCTACTGCTGTTTTCTATTTTTATATTTTGTGTATTGTCCTGTGTTGTCCTGCACTGTCCTGTGTTGTCCTGCACTGTCCTGTGTTGTCTTGCACTGTCCTGTGTTGTCTCTTGCACTGTTTGCACCAGTTGCACACATGCACTTTATGTGGCGAGGATCTTAGTTCCTGGCCCTGTGTTCTTCTGTTCTGTGACTGTTGCTTTATGTTGTTTTATGTAGCACCTGGGTTCAGGAGAAACGTTGTTTCATTTCACTGTGTACTGCATCTGCTATATATGGTTGAAATGACAATAAAAGCTTCTTGACTTGACTTGACTTGACTTCCTTCTGTTAAAATGGGAGCAAATACAATGTTCACTGTTTGTAGTAAAAGTAGTAATAATTGGCAGTATTTATGGTCTTCAGGCACAGTGTCACCAAGTATTAGAGCACATTTCAGAGTAGACCAACACTGTACTGCATTTATGCCCAAATCACTGCTCTCATCATCCAGTTTAACACCAGGAGGACGATTTCTTCTCTCCATGTTCCCATAATTAAATAAATGTAATCTGCCATCCAACTCTTTTACTGTCAAAAAATTGGCTTGAACACACTGAAAAACACGTTTCAATTCAAACTGATCAACTTCCTCTAAAATCTCATGCATTATGTCTACAGAAAAACTGTCTGATGTATTAAAGTACTGCAGAGTGTTTAACAAGCATGTACGTTTCACACCACAAACACCAGGTAGTGTTGGGTCTGATTGTTTAGGGATAATCTTCCCTTTCAGCAAGACAAAACCTTCAGCTATTCCGAGCTCTAAAAGATTCAACAAATCCAAAAGGAACTGGGAAAGAATTGTCATTTGAACATGTAGCCACATCTGTATCACCTGGTAGCCCAACAAATGCATTATAAAAAACAGCCTCATCTCCAACACATAATGAATCTTTGTCACGTCCTTCATTAACTCTCTTCAAATGTTTGCGGAATCCTGATCCCAAGTCCCAAGTCCCAAATTCTAAAGAGCAATCTGCTTGAGCACATTTCAGTCGAAGTGATTTGCCAGGCAAAAGCCCATGAATTAACTTTAGATGTCGAACAAGAACATTTGTGCTTCCACACAACAAAAACAAATAAAACTAATAATTTTCCTATGCAACCAAAACTACCAGAGGAATCTCGCTCTGAGTTCAGCTCCTCTTGGGCTCTCTGTGACCTTGCCAATGTCAATCTGAAAAACTGCTGTTTGTGCAAATGTGTAAAAGTTATGCAGAACATTGCTGTAAGATTCACCAAACACAAAGTGAGCCTTAAGAAGTTCATCAAAGGCACCAAGACCACTCACTGACTTGCAAGATATGGCTTTCTTCTCAAAAATGATGGGGTACTACTGAATGCTGTTCTTTTTTGTACCCATAGCAAGCAGGTATGGCTGTTTGCTTTCTTCACAGGAGTCAAGGTGTTCTTGTATGTTAGTCACAGCCTAAAACAAAACAAAAAGATCTACAATTGACCTGCTTCATTAGTTTTATAGAATACAATCAGCTCAACATGCATTCACTTTAAGCAGACCACAGGTAGTCACAGAAAAGACCAAATGTACCTTTTTAAAGATAAGGTGTTTTTCAGCTTGAGATGAGATCTTGAGATCTTTCAAGGCATCTTAAGTTTTGTGGTGATGGTGGAATCACATAAAGTAAAAGAAGAATAGAAGCAATACCTTTGGTCCATCCTAAAAGAAATATACATATATGTGTACATATATATGTGTGTGTGTGTATATATATATATATATATATATATATATATATATATATATACATATATACGTATATATATACACACACACACACACACACACACACACATACACATATATATACACACATATATATATAAAAAACAGCAATGAATCATCAGGAAAAAAAACCCATAAAGAAGCCTAAACAATCTTATTTGCAACACCCACATCAAAGGCAGTGGATGATTCCTGTTTTGTTGGTCGTTCACAAGTGAGTCGGTTATTTGAATCGGATCTCTGAACCAGCTCTTCATAGTAAATTAATTAAACCGATTCAAATTTAAAAAGCTAAAAAAAAAAAGGTATAAAAAAAAAACCTTTAGTTTAAAATGAGAATTATAAAAAGTCTCTAAATAATAATCATAGAAACAAGGTTTTTAGTTTAAAATGAGAATTATAAAAAAAAAGGATTTTTTTTTTTAAGGATTTTTAACTTTGGTTTAAAAATTAATTATGGAATCAAGGTTTTAGTTTTAGTTTTAAATGAGATTTATAGAAACAAGGTCCTGGATTATCTTTCCTTGAAACTATAATGCAGCAGAATCGGTTCTTGCATAATCACCAAAAAAGAATCCTGAATTCATGAAACAAATTAATTTTTAATAACAAGTGAAAAACATACAAAATATATGCAGACAATCTTTACAATCTTTGTATTCTAAATCCATAAACACCTGTTTTACCTCTTCTCCTCAAGAGCCGCCCCTGGGGGAAGGGGTACTGGGAACAAACAGCCACGCCTCCCTCCTACACTCAGCACACTCGCACAGCCACGCCCTCCTACACTCAGCACACTCGCACAGCCACGCCCTCCTACACTCAGCACACTCGCACAGCCACGCCCTCCTACACTCAGCACACTCACACAGCCACGCCCTCCTACACTCAGCACACTCACACAGCCACGCCCTCCTACACTCAGCACACTCACACAGCCACGCCCTCCTACTCACACTCGCACAGCCACGCCTCCCTCCTACACTCAGCACACTCGCACAGCCACGCCCTCCTACACTCAGCACACTCGCACAGCCACGCCCTCCTACACTCAGCACACTCGCACAGCCACGCCCTCCTACTAATCACCTTCACCTGTCTCCAATCTACTTTCCTCATTATAAGGAGCCCAGTTCCACTCAACGTCCGATCTATGGTTCACGCTGAGGATCATCAATGGACTACCTGCATTATAAATTCTACAGACTCTCCGGTTTGTGATGTTCCTCAAGCTCCTCTGCCTTGTGTATTCAATCTAATAAAGTGTCTAACGATACTAAGGTTTCCAACTCATGGTCCACCAGTGACACAGCTGCTATAAACTTTTAACTATCAAAATTAACGATAACTAAACTCAATACAGTGTGTGGTTTTTGCATTTTTAAAGTAAACTTCTATAAATAAATACCCTGAATTCAGGTTTTTATTAGTTATAATAAGATCTTAGAAAGAAAATGTATTTGATTAGTTGCAGCTCTACATTGAAGTACACAGAGTCACACCTGACCAGGGAGCAAACATTCAGTCTGCAAACATGTGAGTATATTAATGTTTATTTTGATTATTTATTGGCAAATTACTGTAAATATTTCAGATTCATGTTTTTTTTTACACCTGCTCTTATACAAAAATGATTACAAGTTAAAACCTTGATGTACGTATGATTGTACCAACAACCGCGAAAAATTCATATCTCAAATGTTTTCTTGAGATGTTTTATTGTGTGATGATCCAGAATAGTCCTGATGGTATTTAATAATCCACAATTTTAGTCGTTTGGCATGTTAACTTACAAATATTAATGAAACCAGCAAATGGTCAGTGTTTACCTAATGAAAGTGACTGAAAACTAATATTTGTCTTTCTTGTTGTCTTCCTCACCCTCCTGAGTAATATATTAACAAAACAGGACATGATGACGGACAAACTGCGACTCATCTTCAAGACCCTTCAGAGTAGAAAATCATCTGATGAGTCAGAGACCTGGTTTACCATTTGTTGCCACCTCAAGATTTGAGTTCTCTTCAGGACATGGAAGAGCTGCATAGTGATTCTGACCTCCAGAAACAGTCGCTATGTTGGAATACCATCACATTTCCTAAAACTGAGGTGACAAGCTGCAGTGTTTTCAGGACAGGTTCAAAATCAAGAGATGGTTTATTTTTATAAGCTCTGTGCTCAGGGCCACAGCCTTATGTTCCCTCCCACTCCCTCACACACACCCTCTCGCTCCTCCTTAAATGCTCCCTCTGATCACTGCAAGAGAGAAAACACACATTAGTCCTAATCCCCTTCCGGTGTGTCATTGGTGAAAAAATTGAATTCCCTGGTACAAATTAAGTTTGCCAACTAATTTTACAGTTAAGGGAAATCGTAGCACTTGTTTGCTCACCAGCAATTTCCAAGGGTCAGATGGGGTATTTGAGAGTTTTGCTTTATGAGTACCTACATTTTAGGAAACCCCTTTTTTCCTGCCCACTGTCTCAGACCTAAACATCATTATCTTAACCACTACCCTGAGCTCATTATTCATTGCTGTCCAATCATTTGCTTGTGAATCTTAAGATTTGAGAGCAAGCATGTTTATTTCAAACAGTGTGTAAGAAAATTACATAACTTTCAGAATCATTGCTTGACTCTTGCAGAAAGACATCAGCTTCTCCAGGCATTTCTTCATTCTGGTGAGTTCTTCCCTCATACTATTGTCGCAGACAAGGCAACAGAGTTTGTAGTGAGTGACTACAATGACATCATGGTTCCTACTCATGTGTTAATCAGAATGACCTTCTGGATTAATATCCATTGTCCAAGTACACAGTTTTCGATATGTCTGTAATAGTTCATCATTCTCTTCTCTTAATGTAGAACAATGTCTTGCTTGGTGGAGAAATTGAGGGCAATCATCCTCAGGGCTTTGCCAACAAATGTTGAGAACACCACAGAGCTTTTGATTGAGAGACTTTTAGAGTCAGGAGTGGAGCCCAAAGATGATCTACAATTTGCTCAAGAACATGACCTCAGTACGGGCTATAAAAGTCAGAAAACTCCAAGAATGTGTCGGTGTGCCCAGGGTGATGCAAGGTATGACAACTTTTCTCGAAACACTTAGTGTACTTGTATAGCACTGCAGTTTCTGGCCTACCAGAGCGAGGGAATGGAGTTTACAATGCAGCACCTTGATCTGGAGGAGGGAGATGCATTGTATACATTCACTAAAATGCAGCTCATTAATGCAAATAAACTTCAAAATGACCACCTGAATATGGACAAAGTGCCAGAGCGTGTCACATGTAATCAGACATATAATGTAAAAGCAATGTTGGGATGCCTCAGTTCCAGTGAGTTCTCTGGAGAATCCTGGTTTAAGACTCTACCTGAAAGACTGACAGAGTGTCTAACATCAGATGTCATGCATGCACTCCTTGTTGTAAGTCCAGAGTGTATTGCTATCTTCAGAAACACCTCTGGACAATATGGATTCTTTGATTCAAATTCCAGGTCTGCTGAAGGTATACCTGCCAATACAGACAACTGCACTTGATCATGTTTATATATCACCATCCAATGTCTGTGCTGAATCAGGAGTGTTACAAACGTACTTCAGCTACCACAATGCAGTGTATAGTGTTTTGTATTTCTAATCTTCTTAAAAACTTTGTTGGTTATATCGTTGGTTCCATTGAAAATTGTTTGGTTTTTGCGCTACTAAGCGATTTTTTTTTTTTTAGGTAGAACTTCAGGCGTTTAGTTTTTCGAATCTTTCACATACACGCCATGTACTGTATTTATGTAAACTTAATAGCTTTTGATATTGAAATACAGTGGGCTTCCTATCAGTGTGATTGGGCTTTATTGCATTAATATCATCATGACTGGACATGACTGGATGTATTAAAGAATTTGTTTATTCTGACTGACTGGAATGTACAGTTGTGTTCAAAATTATTCAACCCCCAATGCTGTAAATGGTTTTAGGGAATTTAGTGTACATTTGTAATTGTATTCAGAATGAAATCCTACAAGGACTTCTTAAAGAACCATATGCAACTAAAATGACATCAATTCGTTTTGTAATACAGTAGTAAATGTTTCTTTTGTGAATTCTTCATTGACATAATTATTCAACCCCTTAAAGACTACCACTCTGAAGAACAGAGGTTCAATGAAGTGTTTTCAATCAGGTATTGAAAACACCTGTGGATATCAGGGAGCAGCAATAAAGCCTAATAAGCACCAATTAGGCAGCTTTAAAATGACTGTGATACTCAGCTCCTTCTAGACATTTACTGGTGTGGTTACAAACATGGTGAGGTCAAGAGAATGGTCCAGGAAGACAAGAGAACAGGTGATTACTCTTCACAGGAAGGGCAATGGCTATAAGAAGATTGCAAAGATGTTAAACATACCAAGAGACACCATAGGAGCATCATTCGCAAATTCAAGGCAAAGGGCACTGTTGAAACGCTACCTGGTCGTGGCAGAAAGAAGATGCTGACTTCGACTGCTGTGCGCTACCTGAAGCGTAGAGTGGAGAAAAGTCCCCGTGTGACTGCTGAGGAACTGAGAAAAGATTTGTCAGATGTGGGTATGAAGTTTCTGCTCAGACAATACGGCGCACCCTGCGTAATGAAGGCCTCCATGCCAGAACTCCCAGGCGCACCCCTTGCTGTCCCCAAAGAATAAGAAGAGTCGACTGCAGTATGCCAAAAGTCATGTGGACAAACCACAGAAGTTTTGGGATAGTGTTCTGTGGACTGATGAAACAAAATTAGAACTGTTTGGGCCCATGGATCAACGCTATGTTTGGAGGAGGAAGAACAAGGCCTATGAAGAAAAGAACACCTTGCCTACTGTGAAGCATGGCGGGGGGTCAATCATGCTTTGGGGCTGTTTTGCTTCTGCAGGTACTGGGAAGCTTCAGCGTGTGCAAGGTACCATGAATTCTCTTCAGTACCAGGAGATATTGGATGACAATGTGATGCAGTCCGTCACAAACCTGAGGCTTGGAAGACGTTGGACCTTTCAACAGGACAATGATCCCAAGCATACCTCCAAGTCCACTAAAGCATGGTTGCAGATTAAAGGCTGGAACATTTTGAAGTGGCCATCGCAGTCACAAGACTTAAATCCGATTGAGAATCTCTGGTGGGACTTAAAGAAAGCAGTTGCAGTGCGCAAGTCTAAGAATGTGACTGAACTGGAGGCTTTTGCCCATGATGAATGGGCGAAGATACCCGTAGATCGCTGCAAGACACTTGTGTCAAGCTATGCTTCACGTTTAAAAGCTGTTATAACTGTAAAAAGATGTTGTACTAAGTACTAAGATTGAATGTCACTTGGGGGTTGAATAAAACTGATAATGATGTGAGCTCAGAAAAGACATTTGTGGTTATTTCATTATAAATGTTATGTTATATTTGTCTGACCTACACGTGCCTCTTTGATTTAATTGTAAGCAGGATGACTGAATGATCATAATCAATGTCAAACCGACCAAAACAATCAATTTCAGTGGGGGTTGAATAATTTTTAACCCAACTGTACACACACATCCATCCATCCACACACACACATATACCCACATACACACACACATACACACACATACACACGACCACACACATACACACACATCCCTCCATCCGCGCACACACATACACACATCCATCCATCCACACACACATACACACACACATCCATCCATCCATCCACACACACACACACACACACACACACACACACACATACACACATCCATCCATCCATCCACACACACATACACACATCCATCCATCCATCCATCCACACCATTCATTTCAAAACACACAGGATGTGTAATGTGTAGAAACTGAAAGAGTGAAGTGTGTGTCATTGTGTATCTGCAGGTTTTGTGATTGTGAAGTATCAGATGAAGGCTGTGCTGCTCTCACTTCAGCTCTGAGATCAAACCCCTCACATCTGAGAGAATTGGATCTGACTGAGAATAATGTAGGAGACTCAGGAGTGAAGTGTCTCTCTGCTGTACTGGAGAATCCTCACTGTAAACTGGAGATACTGAGGTAAGATCATCTCTCTGAGAGTCACATGACCTGCTCCTCAGTTAACACAATTCTCTAATA
>JBCEWE010001828.1:0-22824 GCA_039877035.1 Silurus lanzhouensis
AATTCAAAAGTTTCCTTCAGCTTAAAAACATGTTCTCCAGTCGCTCTCGTTCCCTCATCAAATATTTCTCTCATGCTCTGCCCTCTTTTTCTTACAGTGGTTGAGGGAATCCTGGAGCTTCCTGGTGGTTTGGAGATGTGAGGTTGTCATTTCCTCTAGGTTTTGTTTGGCCTTCTTTTTTTCTTTTTCTATTTCCTTTCTCTCAAATTTTAACACCACCTAAAGCACAGCAAGACGTGTCTCAGTCGCTCTCGGTCTGTCATCAATTCATTTGTCTCTCTACAATAATTCAGAGAATCCTGAAGCTCTGAAGGTTTAAATCTGTAACTTTCATTTCCTTCATGTCGAGTTTGGCCTTCTTTTCTCTTTCTCTTTTAAAGTGACCTCAAGCTGAGCAACACGTTCCAGCAGTCGCTTTTGTTCTCTCATCCAGATCTCTCTCTCACATTCTACTGTTTTCTTGCAGAGTTCCAGGGAAGACTGGAGCTCGGTGATGTTTTGGAGGTGGGGTGGTTTCTCTCAGTTATGTCCTGTTCCCACTGCTTTCTCTCAGAAGCCAAAGTAGCCTCCAGCTTTTGCACCATCTGTAGCAGAATGGCTTTCTGTTCTTTCTCTTCTGTTATATTCTCTATCATCAAATCAGAAAATGCATCCAAGTCTTTTACTAATTTCTTCATGTGTTCCAGCTTCTCCTTCTTTTCAGCAATCTGCTTAGTTTTCTCTTTCTTCTGGTTTGAAAAATCTCTCTAAACCTTCTGAAGAGCCTTGTTTATGTCTCTTTACTCACATGCATAAACCTCGGAAATGAGAGAAACAGAGACGCGTTTCGACTTACATAGAGGTTGCCCTACTGTGACGTCACATAGAGATGCTCCGCCCACAGGTCTCTCTCTCCCTCTCTCTCTTTCTCTCTCTCTCTCTCTCTCTCTCTCATTATGTGCATGCCCACATTACAGAGAGAAGAGCTATATTACCGTTCATAAATAAGATAAAAACAGCTGTAAACTGTCCAAACCAAAGGTTGTCAGCAGGACTCCATGCTCTCTGAGGACGGTCCGGGGCTAGCTTAGCATGCTAACTTCAGTAGATATCTCTGTTTCATAATACATAGAGGTTTTTAAAGTCCAAACTGTCATTGATTCACATTCTGTTGATAATTGTATTTGATTGATGAGTGTTTAAACTACACTTATTACATAGAGCTCCATAAAAAAAGCAGTTAGTACGCGGTATTTGACAGTAAACTGGGTCTGAGTTGAGAACCGTTCATGTGTTTGGAGTTAAAAATAAAATAAAAAACACTATATGAGTCTGACACCATAAATGCTTTTGTTACACAAATACACACGTCATTGTGCACAATTAATCAAACTTTTAATTAATATCGAACTAAACAACCCTTGGATAATTTTAACCATAAGATACACACAACATCTAAATCCCTATAATATAGATGTCTTTTAAGCTGCACTGGAGATTCTTCTTACTGAACTCAGTTCAGGACCAAATCAGTAGAATAAAAAAAACCCTTTATAACCTTATATCACCTTAATTAAAGTTAAACCAAATCAATAAATGCTGTTTAACTACAATCCAACTCGACTAGACAGACTGTAATTTTTTTTGTTGTACGATACAAACATAATGATAAACTACATACCGTATTTTCCGGACTATAAGCCGCTACTTTCTTCCTAGTTTTGATCCCCGCGGCTTAAACAATTAAGTGGCTAATTTATGAATTTTTCCTGGGTTTTTTCCGGTTTCACAAGCTTCAAGCCAAAAAACTGAGCCCCATAACATTAGACCAATGAAATTGCCGAACGGGTTCAGGTGAATCAATGAAACTCTTTCTATTAAATCGCGCTCCCACTGAATCGGGCCGCACCACATCATAAATATGGATGATGTTCCTCTGGCGTTTGACCTGCCGCTCACTCGGACTGTCAACAGAATCAAATGAGAATCAGTCGTCATGCTGAAAACAGCCGGGCATGAAAAAACACACTTCACCTGTGTTTTCAGCTGCACGGCATCGGGAGAAAAGTTTCATCAATGGTGAATTTTAAACGCATGACAATGGCAAAAGATAAACTCCCGAGAGAAATTGTTGTAAAAGGAAAGAGGAAGACAGTGAACAATGACTTTCTTGGTAGGCTACTGTGTAGATACAAGCCGTGTAACAGACACTGTCTTTCGTTGAAGACTGTGTAAAGTTCATTAGTATTAGTGTAGACACCTGCAGCTTATAGACAGGTGCTGCGTATTTATGTTCAAAATAAAAATCTTTGTAAAATTCAACGGGTGTGGCTTATATTTGGGTGCGCTTTGTAGCGTCTGGCACAGATAATTTAGATTTCATGTCCCAGGCATTCCTTTTAACCTATGACATCTTCACCTCAATCAAAAGTTGAAACTTTTATTGGGGTGGTATATCTGTAAAGTGTCACACTCCCCTTCCAAAGACACAAATCCTCTAATCCTAAAACACACACCAACAAACAACTGGCTCCAGAAGGTCTGGATCCTAACACAAGACGAGATAACCCCATGCAAGTTCTCTGTTTGACCGCATAGAGACCTCGACCATAAAACACCCACACATACACATGCACACACACACACACACACACACTGATACAATAAAGCATCCCTTTTTCTAATTAAACAAAATGAATAAGATGCTCCACATGCCACGACATTAACCTATACCATGTATCTCCTTTATTGTTTATAATTGTATGCTAAAAATCCTATTAATTTATCTCTATTAATGTGTCTCTTCTATTAAGGCTTATTTGACTTAGAATTATCTGTTCTTTACTTTCCTGACAAGGGTGCATTTAATTTGATCAGAATACGACATTGTACTAACATCCGTTATAGGTTAATTACTGGTCCCAGCACGTTAATGTATACCTGTTCTAATGCTGTATGTCCTTTTAAGGCCTGATGTCAGAATTTATACAAAATTATCTGCTCTTCACTTTCCTAATGAAAGTGCATTTTGTTTTGTGTTTTCATTTTTTTTATCAGAACAATGTCGTAGTAACATTAGTTACTACTGACTACTGATCTATGTATGTAATGTACCGCTGCCATTATGCCATATTAATCCTCTCGTGTTTGGTATCCAAATGACCACAAAATTATCTGTAACTTATTTTTCAAACAATGGTACATTGTATTTGATCACGAAGTCACCATACCATCTTAATACACTATAGATAAAACTTTAAAGTTTTATAGTCCAAACCACGCCCGCAGACACATGAAACAAAGGGATGTTTTTCCCTCCAAAATCTCAACCCATAGTATTGGCCGTTCCCCAAATGGTGGAGTTCGAGACCTTTAAAATGTCACAACACCACCAATCGTTGGTCAGACGCACGAAACAGCTTGGAAACGACTCCTCTTCCTTCAAGATCTTCCGGCAAGCTTCACTTCCAAGAACAACCACTGCTCTGATCTTCAGGAGAACCTGGAAGAACATCTGACCCCACCCTAAACTGGCTCTCCAAAGATTTTTTTTGTCGCATCCGGACTCTTGTGTAACAAGCCAATGCAAGTAACCGTTTCCTTTACCAACGAATTTAGATGCGTATTTTGAGTCTTATTGAATCTTAAGGTGAATTGAATTCCTGTGACGATCTCCCATTTAGGGTGTGCTTAATTTTGAAGCTTAAGCATTTCCATCTCTCCTCTTTCCTTTCTCGCTTTCCTAATTTTAACTTTCGTTTATTTTCATTTTTAGTTTCTTTATTTCTTTTGTTGTTTGTGTAGCTAGTTTTATGTGTGTTTGTCTCATTTATTAAACGGCATATTTTTCACAAGTGATGTCTCTGAGTATGTTTCATAAATGCAAAGTTCTGCAACATCCGATCTGTACTACATGCTCTTTTAATTTAATTATGGGTTAAGTCTTCTTGGCCAGGGAAATACCTCTTTTATAGAATTAATATAAATTATACTGTCTGTTTGCCGGACGAACAGACAAATAAGTGTAATGTTAATTCCATTACCGTCAATTCAACTTAACTTAAATATTTATAATTATTATAAATATTTACCTTTCTTTGTGAGCTAAATTCGCTACATATAATGGTGGAGAATGCGGGCATGTTGTTCAGACTTTGTTTTTTGAACTAACTCAGCGTCAATTCACTTGTGTTAATTTACTGTGCCCTTGGGGTGAGATAGGTCAAAACGTAGACTACGCTTCAGTGGATTACTATTTTATTTTATTTATTTTATTTTGTTCCTATTTGTAAGTCACCATTAATCGAGAAAAAAGAAAAGAAAAGAGAAGAATTTAAACTGCAGTTATAATATTAAAATTCCCTCGTAAAGATGAAGAATCTCTTTACTGCACATTTTTTTTATATTATCAGAATCAGCTATAGGGACGAAGAAATCTCCCCATAGTTCGATTAAAGATTGATTTGAGCGTGTTCCTCTTAAGGCCTTGTAATTGTATCGCTGTTGAAGTCATTGCATGTTCCAAATTAATTCAACCAGACGATAATACTCGGTTTAGGTTTAACATCTGAGTGGCTAACTGATGCGTGCCTAATGCAGACCCAATCATAAAGATACTACTGACCAGTTGTTGATTGGTATGTAAGGGAGTAAAAAAAATGTTTTGATCAAGTGATTATTAGAACAGCGAAGAACCCTGTTCTTTTGTTTATTTATTTATTTTGGGGGCAGCGAAGCAAACCTGACCGACCCACTGTGTGCCGTTGAGTGGCACAAATTGTAGAATTTGTGGAAAGGAGAAACCTTTCCTCAGTTGTTAAACTGTGTTTCGAGTAGTGTAACTCTTATCAGCTAACTCTTAAGACCTAATCTTACATATCAACAGTGAAGGAACCTTGTTGACTATATACTTATTCAATTTTACCTTTATTATTAGTTGCGTCCTCTCAGCATTAACTTATAGAGGCAACGAATAAAGCCTGCTTCCTTAATTTGACACCGGTCAAAATAAGGTCGCATGACACGTAGGGTCAAGAATAATCTTACCCCAAACGTTATCAATCACCCCCACTAGGTTATTTAGGGCCCACACATCCCGATAAACAACAGGGGACAGGTTATCTAAGTAATTAGTACCTTTGCAAGCGCCCCCACCTTTAACTTTAGTGTGTGTGAACTACCCCCCCGCCCCCCCCTCTCTCTCTCTCTCTCTCTCTCTCTCTCTCTCTCTCTCTCTCTCTGCCTCCTGTTTGTGTGTCTTTAATTTTATTTTATTTTTACTATCTTCAATTAATATTGTTATTCTTATTTCAAAAAAATGTTTCTTTTCTCCCTTTTATTATTTTTATTATTATTTTTGGCTTATTTTTGTTTGGTTATTTCTTGCTTTATTACTATTATTAGTAAACATTTTTACTGACTTTTTATTTTGACATTTTGTTATTGACTTTTATTTGTTTTATCATTATTATTATCATTATTTTTATTTCTCCCTTTTCTCCCTGCTCATTCATTTACTTTCCACTTTCTCTCACTTATTTTAAATTAAATTTTAAACAGAGGGTGAAGCTAAAATTTAAAATTAAGTGTTCGGCTATTTAGGTTCAACCTTATAGCCCTTACCCTTTCAGGCCTCGTCCTGCTCTATCACTTTGGTATTGTGAGTTTGATCTGTCTATTTTCATTCTATTTGGTTGTGGCATTAGGTAAAGGCCTAACTGGGAAATCATCACAGGAATATTAGCAATTTAAGGTAGCCAAATCTTAGATGATCAGGTAATTGCGCCGCTAGCCTGATCTGGCCTCCGCTAACTGCCTAACCAGTCAGTTCAAATTGAGTGTTCAGTACATTCTCGCCTATTAGCGTAGGCCACCAAGATTATAAGAACTTGCATTGGCCCTTGTCTGTGTCTCTCTTCGCCATTCTTCAGCATGTCCACTGCTGTTGATCTGCAACACCTGAGCCGGGAACAGCTTGATGACAACCTGAGTGCTGTGATGTCCCACAATCCTACGCAGGACTATAGCCACAAGGAGCTGGCCAAGATCTCGGATCACTGACCTACAACCTCATCGCCCAGGCAAAAATGGAGGAGTCAAAAGTTTCGTGCCTGCAACAGGAATCGTCATTCCGGATCCAAGCTGAGGAGGCTCAGAGGAACCTGGCACAGGCTCACGACCAGCTAGACCAAATCATGGCAGAGACTCAGAGCCAACGAGAAACGGCAGATGAAAAGGATGCAGAGTTGCAGGCGGAAGTAAAAGGACTACAACAGGCCCTGACTGATCTCCGCTTAGACACAGCGCGCAGAGAGCAGCAGGAAAAGGACACTAGTGAGGAACTCCAACAAGCCAAGGCTCTTTTGATAAGAGCAGAGACTGAACATAAAGAAAGAGTTGCCAAAGCTAAGGCTTACGAAGGGCATTTGCAAAGTGCCCGGGAGGAAATCAATGCCCTGTATCAAGAAAAAACTCACTTAAAAGACAAACTTGACACAGCTCACAGGGAGCTAAAACGCACATATAGATTACAAAGTGACTCTGAAAAGGAAATACCCAACATGGAATTTCCCTTAACCAGTGGACTAATATCTCCAAAACAAGAATCAACATTTCAAAAGGGGGGCAAGAGACCCTGACTTAAGACCTCCCCAGGGTGGGAGACTTTTCAAGAACCCTGCCCTACGGTCACAGTGTGGCCCTAAGGAATTGGACAAACTGGCTAGAAACATCCCTGCTTTCATGCCAGACCCAGCAGGAGGCTATGACATACATGCCTACCTACAAGACATTGACTTTCATTTGCAGACTGTAGCCAATGTTACTACACGAGATCAACTCTACCGCCTCAGGATCACTTCCAGCCGCGAGGTGCGGAGCTTCCTGGATCGGCAGCCAGACAAGACCAAAGCGGATTATCAGCAGCTTCAAAAGACCCTGATTAAGGAGTTCTCTGACCCAAAGTCAGAGCAAGGACTGTTTACTGCTCTGGACCTTAAACAGAGCAGGCATAAAACCACACAAGCCTATTACAACAGGCTCCGACAGGCCTACTTTGGAGCCCGAAATGAGCCAGGAATGGAGGAAGATTTCAACTTCAAAACCTTGTTCCTCAGCACCCTGCTGTGAGTCATCACTGGGGGTCCTGATCTGCCCACGGGAAATGTCCATCCAGCAGCTGCGAGACTTAGCCCAAAAGCCTATACCAAGCAAAGGACTGTACCCGAAAAAACTGTAAAAGGGGCAGCAATATTTTTGTCTCCGAGCAGTGCTCAGAACTGGCACTAGAGGGCACCCAGCAATGCTATCGTGACAAACCTGTCCAACAAGTGTCACAACACTTTCCAACCAACAGAGAACCACATGGTTATGGCGGTGCCCGGCCCAAATACCAAGCTGGACGCCCTGGGAGATCCTGGGACAGACTACGATCACCACTCAGTCCAAAGGACGGAGCCACCTGGGAAGGATCTAAATGGCCCAAAGGAAACTGGCACTCGCCAACACAAGCATCGGTTTCGACTGGAAACTGCAAAAACCCCCGCAGCATGTGCCAGATAAACGGAAATGTGGACTACCAATAACACAAGATCCAGAAAACACATCGGAAACAGCGGAGATTTTTTAGAATTTTAAAGGAAATTATCCAAGAAAAACACCACAAAAAGGACAAGGAGGACAAATCAGATCAATTATGACTAAGCCGGAAACCTGACCTGAACACTCACGATATGTCCTCGCAAACCGAACCACCAGAGGCCGCCAACTTCCAACACCAAACCTCCAGCCAGACCCCAAGATCCCCGAGAGTGCTGTTTTAATGGTCTGCCTCCCCGATGAGCCACATGAGTCTAGTTCTGACACCTGCCACAGGGCCAAGGCTACTAGGGAACCCACTTAAAGAGGAATGGCCAAAAAGCTGTACCTAGCCATCACATTAGAGAATGAGCTGAGACTAGAAGCTCTTGTGGACACTGGTGCAGATCTGACTTTAATGTCGACCCAACTCTTTTACAGACTGCAGGTGGAAGCTAATTGACAGAATCGAACCCTTAAAAACAAAAGTGTGCATTGAATGTGCAATCTTACAGCCAAAATGAAGTCAAGCTTGAACAGATAGTCCCATTCACCTGACATCTGCCCTATGAGTGTAGTGCACCCTGTGTACATCTCTCCAGTGGACACCTACCATCTGCTCATCGGAAAGGACCTTCTAGACCGTTTTGAACCACTGTTGGATTTTAAACAGTTGAAACTCTGGGCTCAAATGCAAGAACCTCTACCCCATGGTCACGAAAGCATCCAGACAGACTACAAGCACAAAGGTCATGGGCAATCATACACCAGCCGAGAAGGCAATTGACCCGAGATTCAAGGTCATTGCTCTGTGCTTTCCAGCTAACTAAGACTCTGACTCATACTGTCCATGGGAGGCCTACAGCTTGCTGATGCTGCAACGACGGACGTTATAATAGCACTATGGGCCGAAACTCAGCAATCAGCCTCAGACTGTTTAACACCCGCAAATGCACACAGCAAGCATCCCTTGGGCCAATAAGCGCACACGATTTCCTTTGGTTCCCTGCCCGGCCACCATGGTAACAGCTAATGGCATTTGCACCCTGAATGTAAAGTGGAATGGCAGGTGCATGACTCACTAGTTCTTGATCCTGCCAGACCCTCCACACAATGTCTACATTGGAGCAGATATTTTAATCCGTCTCAGGGCCCATGTGGATACGATCAATGAAGTGGTGTGGGCCCCAGTAACACAACAGCCCCCCATGACTCAGATCAACCCTGAAAACCTCACATCAGGGAAAACCATCCCAGAGGTCTGCACCCTAATCAGTGAACAAGAGACTGTATACCTGCTTACACAAGGGGCGTTGCGGTTCGACTCAACCTGAAGTGCGGTCAAGCCTTAAGCCACTCGCTAGGCTTCTACCAACCTTTACCGAGAGTGAGGAACTGGGACTTACCTTGGAAGCTACACCTCTGGTTGAAGTGACATCCCGAGCAGTTCACATCTTATTCAATAATTGCACAGCAATGGACATCCGGGTGCCTAAAGCATACCGCCATGGCTGGCTAGTGAGCTATGGCTTCCATCACTTCGAACTCACCTTACCAATAATTGGTCCCATCCCAGACCAAATGATCCCAGAAGAAAGCACAGATGAGGCCATGCTGACAGCACCGTTCAAGATGATCACCATTGTCTCAGTCATGCCGGTCGTCCAAGATCAAGTGTGCAGAACAGAGCTAACCGAAGATCACCACCTCTCTGTGTACACGGTCTCCAACAGCCCCACTTGCAAGACGGACAATGCTACTGCACCACTAATAGCACATAAAACAATAGATTGCACAGGTGCAACAAATTCTGAAGGTGATCACTCTCCAGCGTATTCCCTGTTTTGTTTGTTTCTGACTGTTTATTTGTTTTCCGGTTTTCTGCTCGGCTCGGCTCGGCTCTGCTCACGCTAAACGCGCTCCGGTTTCCGGCTCGGCTCGCGCTGAAAACGCTCCGGTTTCCGGCTCGGCTCGCGCTGAACGCGCTCCGGTTTCCGCCTCGGCTCTGCTCTGCTCGCGTTGAACGCCCTCCGGTTTTCGGGCGACCCTGACTCCTGCCGCTCGTCTATTATGCAGTGCGACCTGATTTTTAGCATGCAGCCCTTCCAATTCGGTACAGAGCGCTCCAAGGTGGCCTACGTCATTTCCCTCCTGTCAGGCCGAGCCCTAAGATGGGCCAGTGCAGAGTGGGAGAGTCAATCAGCCAACTGCAGATCGTTCGCCGCCTTTTCTGCCGAACTCCGGAAGGTCTTCGGCACATCTACGCCATGCCAAGATGCCGCTGCTCCCTGGTCTCTGCCGCACAGGGGAATCACTCTGTTGCAGAGTTTGCGGCTGAGTTCCGGACTCAGCCACTGACAGCGGATGGGATCGCATTGCACTTTACTCCAGGGCCTCTCCTCTGCCGTTAAAGACGAACTTGCTGCTCGTGATCCCCCTAGGATCTGGATTCACTGATCTCATTGGCTACACGCATCGATCGGCGCATAAAGGAACGCCGCCGGGAGCGTGGTTACCCCGCTCAGAGCCTAAATCCTCACAGTCTTTAACTGCGAGCAGTTCCCCACCTCGTGTTTCGGTTCTTGCACCCGTTCTTTCTCTCCGCCGCAAGCCATAGAGATAGGACGCCACCACCTGACCCCTGCTGAGAAGGAGAAACGTCGGTCTCAAGGTCTATGCCTCTACTGCGGAGGTAAAGGGCACATGGCCGCATCCTGCCCAGTAAAAGGCAAGGATCGTCTGTAAAGGGGGAAGCACCCACGAGCCACTCCTTCCCCGCTCCCTCCAAACCCACTGTCTTGGTCTACCTTCAGGTTGGCCCTGGAGGAACGGAATTGGCTGCCTTCGTCGACTCTGGGGCTGATGCCGAATTCATCGACCTCAAACTTGCCCAGCAACTGCTGGTTCCCATGGAACCCCTACCTGAAGCTCTGCTGATCAGAGCCCTGGACGGCAGCCTTTTAGGCTGGGCCACACACCGCACTAAGCCTCTACTCATGTCAGTGGGGGAACGACATTAGGAGTGGCTTTCCTTCCTGGTCATCTCCTCTCCTCAAGCCCCCATTATGCTCGGGTTCCCTTGGCTTCAGAAACACAACCCACGTGTTGATTGGATGACAGGGCGTATTCTGGATTGGGGTGTGCGTTGCTTCGGCCACTGCCTTGCTCTTCCTCCACCCAAACCACTGCCGGCTGTCACTCCCGAGCACTCCAATTTAGCATCAGTTCCTGAGATCTATCATGGCCTTGCGCGCGTGTTCAGTAAAGCCTTAGCCACCTCTCTGCCTCCCCACCGGCACTTCGACTGTGCCATCGAACTGCTTCCCGGAGCCAGTCCCCCTAGGATAAGTCCCTACGCCCATGTATTGACTACCGGGGTCTTAATGCGATCACTGTCCAGAACTGTTACCCCTTGCTGCTTATGGCCTCGGCGTTGCATCAGCTCCATGCTCGAAAAGGGTGTCATCCATCTGTGCAACAGCCCCCTACTCAGCCCCCATATGGCCTATCATAAAACCCATGATAGGCCTATCATAAAACCCAATATTTCTTGTTCTAAATGGCCCAGCTAGAACAAGAAATACCAAGTATTAAGGGAGCCACAATCTTCTTCACGCTTGATGTGGCCTCGGGATTTTGGACTATACCAGTGCATCCCGACGATCAACACAAGTTGGCTTTCATGTTCTGCAACCGGCAATACACCTTCACAAGGTGTCCATTCGGCTACGCTAACTCACCAGCTGAATTTAACATCTTTCTCAACAAGGCGTGCCCAGATGCTAGAGTAAGGGGCAACCTAATCTATGTGGACGACATCCTCATGAAAAGCACGACCGTGACTGATCACCTAAGGGAAATCGACCACGTCTTGCAACAACTTACTACGACAGGGGCCAAAATCGCCCTCCACAAGGGACAATAATGCAAAACAAAGTAAACTATGTGGGTCTGCTCATTGGACCACAGGGCATCGAGCCACAAACCAACCGCATCCAAGCAATTCAAAACATCAAGCCACCTACCAACGTCTCAGAACTTCGAAGTTTCCTAGGCATATGCAACTATTCTCGACAGTTTATTGAGGACTACTCGGACATTGCACACCCTCTCACAGCACTCCTAAAGAAAGATTCCCCCTTCGCCTGGACAGACACCTAGCAAAATGCCATGAAAGAACTGAAGAAACACCTGTGCACCGCCGCATGCCTGGCTTACCCAGATCCACAAAGAGAGTTCTACCTGGAGGCTGGATTCTCCAGCCACTGCCTGAGTGCTGGACTTTACCAGCAGCATGACCAGGACAAAAAGGTAGTCGCATAAGCCAGCAAGACACTCTTGCCACCAGAGTGCAAATACTCGCACTGTGAAAAAGCCCTGCTCTGTACTGTATGGGCCATCCAGAGATTCTCTAACTACATTGGCGCCCAGAAAATGATCATAGAAACCTGCCACCAGCCTGTCACATTTTTTAACAGCCAACGCATCCGCGATGGTGCGGTCCCAATGCCCGCCTCGCCACATGGCTAATGGCCTCCAAGGGCACAACGTGGAAACACGATAAAACCACAAGTCAACACTGGGCAATGGCCTGGCAGCATGCCAAAGCTGCTCGGACGACACACTGACTGTGACTGCAGATATGGAAAGGCCCCAATCGCAGCCACCCACCTGTCACAAGTACTTTGAAGCCAACGTGTGCCAAGACATGCCCACAGCCTATGTCGATGGATGCTCCTATAACCACGAGGGCAACCTTAAAGTGGATGCAGGCGTCCTCTGGGTGAACAACAAACCATGCCAACCACAACACTTCAAGCTGGGACCCCAGTCCTCACAATATGCAGAGATAGCAGCTGTACTCATAGCCCTACAGATAGCATTGGCCCACAACATCAGAGACCTGCTCATTTGCACTGACTCCAACTACGCCAGACTTAGCTTCACATGCCACCTTCCAGGGTGGAAGAAAAACGGCTTCAAGACAGCAAACAACAAACAAGTTAAACACCAACACTTGTTCCAGGCATGTGAGGACATCACAAACAAACATGATATGACCATCTACTGGAAGAAGGTGAAAGGTCACTCAAGGCACCTCAAAGACCTTAATGACCAAACAGACGCCCTCGCCAAGGCAGATGCTCTACACGGCGAGTTGTGGTCACAACCAACCCGACCACACAAACCTACTGTCACAGCCATAACCCGCAACCACCGAACTCAATCAACCACACTTCCCACCTCACAACCACTTGCGCTTGCTCCACAAATCTCCACAAATGACATTGCTGACATGCAGGCGTCTGATGCCACTATACAGACCATCCTTCACCACCTCTCTAGCCCCTCCGACCACCCTGTCACAGCTGTTAAACTGGCCGCTTCCCCAGCCCTAAAACGGCTACATGATGACAAACCCATGCTGCGCGTGATAGACGGCATTTTATGGTATGCCCCTGATGACCACACTGTGCCAAAGCTTGTGGTGCCACAGTGCCAAAGGGGGGTAATGTTAATGTATGCCCACGACGCACCATGTGCCGGACATAATGGCACAAGAGCCACTTATGAGACACTGAAACAAGTGGTATACTGGCCTGGCATGCAACAAGATGTATGTAAGAGTATGTAAACGATGCCTTATGTACTGTCAATTCCAACCAGCAAACCCAAACTACCAAGCCCCACTGCAACGCAGAAGAGTCACATTTCCGTGGTCAGACCTCCAAATTGACTGGGTAGGACCCCTTCCCAGGTCAACAAGGGGCAACAAATACTTCATTACAATCGTGTGTCAGTTTACCAAGTGGGTGGAGTGCCTCCCAGCATCCAACGATACTGCCCAAACCACTGCCTATCTTCTGATGAATTTATTTTCTCCCGGTTTGGGCTACCGCTGAAAGTCAATTCCGACAGGGGCACCCATTTCATGGCCGAGGTCATTTCGAGCAGATTTGGAAGCTACTGGGGGTGCAAGCAAAACTTCACATCAGTCACCACCCTATCTCTTCGGGTCAGCATGTTAAGGAAATATGTGTCTGCCAATCAAAAGGACTGGGATATGAAACTTCCTCTGGTGCTCATGGCCATCAGGGCAACACCACAGGGGTCAACCGGTATCTCTCCTTTCAAACTAATGAAAAACTAATCTAAACTAATGACTGGACAACAGATGACATTGCCACTGCACCTGCTATACCAACCCGGAGACTCCAACCTTATCACAGCTTATACCACCCGTCAATACCTCGAAGAACTGCACAAGCACCTGAGATCCACCTTTTCATTTACCCAACAACACCTCCAAAAGAGTGCTGAAGGTCAAAAAGCATATTACAACCGTAAAGCATCACACAAGGAACTGAACGTGGACGATAAGGTCTGGTACTACTGCTTCACCCAGCCGACTCAAACTGCCTCTCATCGGCGATCAAAGAAATTCCTGGCGCATTGGACCGGACCGCACAAGATTTTAGACAAACTCCCTCCAGTTGCTTACCAAATCAGGCTAAACCCAGGACAGAAAGAACCAGTTCTCAAATGGGTCTATCGCAATCAGATCAAGAGACACCTGGCCATAAGCAGGGAAAGACCAAAGTTCCTGCAACATCCGATCTGAACTACACTAAATTTAATTTAATTTACGGTATAAAGTAAAATGGGGTTACGTCTTTCTTGGCCAGGAGATACCTCTTTTATAGAATTAATATAAATTATACTGTCTGTTTGCCGGACGAACAGACAAATAAGTGTAATGTTAATTTCATTACCGTCAATTCAAATTAACTTAAAATTACTTATAAATATTTACCTTTCATTGCGAGCTAAATTCACTACAGCTTAATAGTCCGGAAATTACGGTACTATAAATTATAATGTTATGTAATCTAGATGAACATAAAAAGGAATCTTGTTGCTCTATATGTAAAAGCATAGCAGGCGTCATGGCATAAACTAAGTGATATACAGTTATTAGCCTGTTTCATTCAATGCATTAGCTTTACTATACTCATAAAACGATGAGTGATAGAGCTGCATACACACCTTTACCTTTTATACGTTTACCCTCTTCTTCTTTCTTCTTTATTCTGGATTGTGATCCTGATGGCTTAGATTTTTTTTTTTTTGCATTGTGTCAGTTCTCCCACTGGAAACCAACCCCCCTCTCTCTGTACGAGTGAACAAGATGCCACCATGGCCGACTGCCCATGTCATGCATGTCTAAATCTGCCATTGGCAGTCAGATGCATATTACTGTAGTGTTGGTGGGTGAAGCTCAAGTGGCTCTAAAGCAGATGAAGCATCAGGAATTCATGGTGGAGATGCTGAACCTGCTGCTGGATGCTCATAATTATGTAATATTAAGTCATAATTAAAAGATCCTTTCTGTGATTTTTTTTTTCTTTGTGAATGCAATGCACTTCTGTAGTATAAATTTTAGTGTCAGTTTAGTTTTTAATCTCATATACAACAAAAGCCATATACACTTACAAAAATCACTCAGTGTTGAATTGAGATGTTTGGACATTTATTCCAGCTCATAAATCCTATAAAACATGCAGCATTAAACATGAAATTTTAGCAGATGAACATCTCATAATACTGTCTGGAAGTGAGAAATGTACATGTTGTTTTTACTCCATACAAATTAACTTACTTTGATTAGAAACAGAATCATACTCCAAATCAATCAATCAATAAACTCGACCCTGTTTGGTGGCTTGCAGGTAAGATTGTTAAGATATTTGACTTTGAATTGTAGTGAAGTTAAAGTAAAATAGAAATACCTCAGTAAAGTACAGATATGTGAAAAAGCTCTGTAAGTACAGTAATGAATTACATTTACTTCTGTTATTGTCCACCACTGGTTATGTGACATAGGAACCACTATTAACACTAGAATTACTGACTTTTTATTTTCTGGTGCACGTCCTGAGGTGTGAGTCACCCCCGCTGAGATTTTCACAGTTCTTCAGCTCGATTCTCCCCCTCCTTTTGTTGTGCAAACCACCCAAAACCTGTGAGGCCTGGCACATTTGTATTTGTTACCTGAGACTGAGAGAGCCTAGTGAGTTCAGGAGACCCACGAGAGCTTGTAATGTCCTAGGCAGCTTGTCATGGCTTGGTAAACTGAGTGTCTGCCTCTAGCGTAGCCTGGAGATACAGCCAGTTTTTATCTGTTCTCCCTCGAACTTCAAGCTCTCGTCTCCTGAACTCATTAGACTCTGAGGGAGATGGTGAACTACAGTGTGAACTACCAGTGGCCATTCGACATCTTGCAACCTGTCACTCAGCACTGACCATTCAGGAGAGTCACTCAGCAGTGGCCTTTCAGCATGCATTCTGCATCATACAAAATACTAAACAGCAGCTAAGATAGCAAGAATCACCTCATATACACTTAGTTCTATAACCAGTAAAGTTGAGTGTTCTGAATCCTGTACCGTGTTTTGACTGACACGCTGGGGCGAGTACAATCCCTGATCAGCGCACACCAGATAGTGAAAATCCTAACATTTTGTCCTTTTTTTTGTTTAGCTGGATAGGAAATCTTCCTAACAATTGGTCGTGATTCTGTCCATTGTGACTGTGTATGTAAGGGAGTTGCATTGCATGACTACAGCACAGTGCTGTGCATAAAAGCAGACAGACCCAGGTGGGACAATCATTTCTTCTTCGCATTTTTTGAGAACGCACATCAGGATGGCCTCCGTATCACTGCCACGCAGGAAGAACCTCTCCACGCAACAGGCTTTGTCCTGGCTTTAGGAAATGGACAAAGCAGACTAGCAGGTCACTGATACCTCCTCAGAAGAATCCGAAAAGGAGACGGAACAAGAATCCAACATGCCTCCACGGAAGATGCACCGTGGTACAGGGAAGCCCTGTCTGAGCCAGACGGCAAAAGACGGCACTGTGTGGGTAGAGGAGGACATTGGAATGCCCAGTGCAGTAGCAAATGACTTGTGCTTCACTGCGCAAGCTGGACTCACAGAGTCTGCTGAGGTTTGTCATTACCATAGTACATATGATATTTATATAAACCCATTTAGAGTGAGGTTCATGTAAAATTCATCCGGCCCTTTGTACGCCCCTGTCCGGCCCGCGTGACGCCAATCATAAATTATAAGGATGCACCAAAAAATCGGCAACAGGAAGTTTTCTGAAGAAATAACTAAAATCACTGAAACAACACCGCCGAAACACAATTGTAATGACACAATAAAAAACGCAGCATGCACACAGTTATCTGGATAAAAGCCAACATGTCTGCGGTGTGGACTTATTTCAATATCTCGGAGAAAGACCCACGGATAGTGATTTGCAAAACATGTAATGCTGAAATTTCAAGAGAGGATGTATCTGCAAGAGTTTTTCCAAGTTGGGTTTAATTTATCACCTGAAATCCAAACATCCCAATTGCCATTCTAAATATAAGAAGAATGCGGCACGGAAAATAAGTCAATCCTAGCATGCGCACTCCGTCTGCAGCGGACGTTTTTAAAAAGGCAAAAAGGTTTCCAGTGATGTGCCAAGGAAAAGGCATAACAAAAAAAATATGGAATTCATTGCCTTAGATCACATGGTCATCTTTGAAACATTCCCCGTAGATAATAATTATTATAATTTAATAATACGTTCCATTCACTTGAATGGGCTTCCAAACGTTCGGCAGGCAATTATTTCGTATAACAGACCGTTGCTAATAATAATTGACCGCTGTCTGTCTGTTAAGACTATGAATGGTAACAATAAGTAATAATAATTATAATTATAAATAAAAAACTTTTGTAATGAATTTATTCTTCAATTGCAATTCATTGATTTTAGTGAGTTTAGGTTAACAATAATTTTTTTTCTTATTTGACCTATACACCACAATTTCACAAATATTTACAGAATAGTTTTAATCTTCCGATGACCAGTACCAGCTATTCAAAATATATAATTTAGTGCATTTTACAATGAAAGAAAGTTGAGCAGAATGAAGTTCAAGTTATTGTTGGTGTGGCCCTCTGACACAATTCAGGTTTCTCATGTGGCCCGTTGTAAAATCTATTGCCCACCCCTGCCATAGATGAATAGCTGTTCCCTACCAAGGTTCGTCGTCCATTCACACAGTATATCGCAACCAAGCCAGACAAATTTGGGATCAAGTTTGGATGGCCACGGATTTGGAGACCAAATATGTCTGCAATGCATCTCTCTCTCTCTCTGCTTTTACAGTGTGGTGTACACATGTTTACCCAAATGGCACGGATGTATTCTGTAAGAGCAGCAACACGCAGTTGGCCAGGCTGGCTCCGTTTCATTCAGCTCCTCTCTGTCCCGAGCGAACCCGTAAGCTCGGTTCCGCTGCAGAGAGTCCCGAGAGCTCGTTCCGCTGCAGAGAATCCCGAGAGCTTAGCTTCGTCCCAGGGTCTCCAGGCGAGCTCCTCTCCACTCCTAGGCTTCCAGGCGGCTCCCTTTCCGCTCCTAGGCTTCCAGGAAACTCCTCTTCGCTCCAGGTTCCTGATGAGAGCTCCTCTTCACTCTAGGTCTCTGATAAGAGCTCCTCTTCGCTCCAGGTCCCTGACGTGAGCTCCTCTTTGCTCCGATTCCCAGGAGAGCTCGGTTCCATCCCAGGATCCCGGGAAAGCTCAGCTCCGTTCTTGGTCTCAAGAAGAACTCGGTTCCGCGCCAGCTTCCCAAGGAGAGCCCGGTTCCACGCCAACGCATCCCAGAGAATACCTCTTCATCCAATGGGATCCTGGAGCACACAACTCGCCTCCGAGACTGCGAAAGAGACGTCGACCCCTTGCCCCCGGGCATCACCAAAGGCTACGGCACGCCCCACAGTCTCCCTTGAAGGCGACTCCACCTCTCAGAGCTCCGCTTCAAACCAAGGCATCCCCAGAGCTCTCCAGGTCCCGTGGGTGATGGGGCCTCGTTTCCGGTCTCCGCCTTGGGCGTCGCTCCACTTCAAGTCTCCATTGAGGGCGTCTCTCGGCCTCTGCTCTCTGCTGTGGAGGGCACTTGGCCTCTGGACTCCACGAGGGCGCAGCTGGGTTCCGCTGAGGATTTCGCCCTGCTCCTGGTTTCGAGTTGGGCTGTGCTCCGTTCCGGGACCCCGCTGGGGTCGTTGTCCCGTTCCGGCTCTCCGCGGGGGTAGTCTTGTCGCCTTTGACCCTTCCTGGCTGTTCCTGGCTCCGCAGCGGCCCCGGCCGGGTCCCCTTCGACCCTGGAAGGTCGGTGGGGCCCTCCTCCGAAATGCCCTGGCCCACCTGGCGTGCTTTGAGTTCGGGGCGTCAGGTCCCGCCCCTTATGGGGGTGTCAGGAATCCCCTGCCACGCCCCCTTCGGCGGCTGTCAAACCTCGGGTTTCCCCCAAGCACCTCGCTCCTTCTTCGTCGGTGCCGCGCCCGCACGGATCTGCTCGCAATCAGGCTTCATTGTAAACAGCTGGGGCTCGTTCACTCACTTGTTCCCAGCTCCTATAAAGCCCCCACATTCACCCACACTCCGGGTCCGTTATTGTACGTTCATGTGTGTCTATGTATGTTCATGCATGTATGCGTAGACTCATGTGCAAGCTTATCGGCGTATGCGCGTTCCTGCTACGTACCGGTATTCTCCGACTCCTCTCTCTCTCTCTCTACGGCTGCGCTTTTCCTTCCGGAGCGCACCCCAGATTACCCTGATCCTCCCGGTACGGCTGTGTTAGTGTCACTGTGTGGCGTATGTGCCTGTGTTCCAGCCCCGCGACGCGCTTTCCCTAGCGCACCTGTGGATTTACTCGTCCCGAGCTGATTAACTTGCGGTTTGTGTGGATTTTCTGTTGGCTTTGCCTTTTTGCATGAATAAACTTTGTTTGCTGTCACTACTGCTTCCGCCTCCGTTTCCCGCATAACACCAGTAGTGTTTTTTTACAATATGCTGGACCTGACGGCGGTGAAATGCCTACATTTAGCACAAGGCATGCACAGGGTGGACAGGCAAAGAAGATTGTTTTTTGAGTTTTCTTCTGGCCTCTGAGCTACTCTGAGTAAAGAAATGCAAATGTGCCAGGCCTCACAGGTAAAGGTGTGTTTGCACAACAAGCAGGAGAACAATGAGCTGCAGGCCTGTGAAAATCTCAGCAGGGGTGCTACTAGGTGTGAGGGCCAGGGAATTTACGCAAATTTGCGCAGGTTTAGTAAAAAAAAGTAGTAGTGAGCATATTCTATCTGTCTTACTGTCACTCCTTTCCCTCTTTTAAATCCTAACACTCACCTCTGTCCAAATACTGTTCTATTTGCCTTATTAGATTAAAATACCCAAAATATAATATAACTTCTGAAACACAGAGAATCTAAAAATAATTTGATCTTTGTATCAAAATAGCCTGTAATTCTCACCCAACTTACATACGACCACTCACAAATGTCTCACTGTAATTTTTATGAACGTAACACTAATAAATCACTCTTCTTCTGTAAAATTAATACACATCTCCTACTCCACACATCCATGTATTTATTTTCTCTCCAATAATGTGTTTAAATCCCTTTAAATACTGGGACAAATACTAGTATTCTTCAATTGGATCAATAAACTCCTGATCTATAAACCATCTTTCTTTATTCTACTGTGTCTAGCACAACTTCTCTCACTCTTTATCTGCCTTTAGCAGGAGTTTGTGAGCAGCCTTACAGGCTCTGTGTCTATACTTTGCTATTAATTCCCCTAAACACACACCAGGAAGCCGCTTTTACGTGTCTGTGCTGTTTTCTTCTACTCCCCCTCCTTGTGTTGTCTCTGTCTTCAGCTCTCTACTATATGTAGGTGGAGTCACCTGGTAATTGTAATGGAGGTCTGGGAAAAAAAAGGACCAATGATGAGCAAGAGACTGACCAGAGGAGGTTTAAAAGCAGCCACCTGAAGTGACCAGTGTTTGCTGGTGTAAGTAACAATAGATTAAATAAAAAGAGGCATAAGTAGTCATGATAAATTATATCATTCTAAAGGTCTAAGCCTCAAGCATCGATTTTAGATCACTGTTTTTCAATGGAACGATTATAACAAATGTATTTCCTAAATTTGTGTAAACAGCACACACAAACAACATTCATAAAAAAACAGTACTTACACTATAATTGTAATAACGAGTCACAAACGCATAATTGCTGCAAATTCCTGTTTATTTGGAAAGATAAGGTTCCACCGCAGAGCATTTTTGGTCTTTTGTTTGTATCTGTTTTAGAGTAACTTTCGCATAAAGAACGACATCTTGGTGGTAAATAATAAATATGGCTGGTAGAATATAGTGTTAAAAAACAAATGAGAGTAACCACTAAAAAAAAAGGCAAAGACAGGTAGAATCTTATCGGTGATACAACTGAACTCTGCAGGTGTTTGTGGAGATGTTTTGCTTTGCACCACCTTTCATTTCCAATCTTTTATTTTCAGCCAGTAGCAATGTGAAAACAACATGTTCCATAGGAAATGTTGCCAATGAGTGCAGGGTTTTAATGATATATGGGAGGTTTTTATTCCCCATGTGGGTGAGTTCTTAGTTTTATTCATCTTTAGAAGGTCTTAGAGGTTAAAGAGCGCATGACGTGTACTGTGACGCACCTAGCAGGAAGTGGAATGCAGCTCTTTCCAGCTCATGCTAACTGAGCTTTGTTTACAAGAGAAAAAAAAGAAAAGAAAAAGTGGACAGTGAAAAAAAAGTTGTTTTTTTAAAGATTGCATGGATCACGGATGGGGAAAATATTCTTGCGCGGAATGACGACAACGACCTGGTGATCTGCATGTGGATGGAAAATCTGAGCCTATTTTACATCTGTGAGGGAGAAAAGGATCAGAAATATTCCTAGATAAATGTTTGTAGAAATCTACATTTTAATGATATCTTCATAAAATGTTAAACATGCATACATGATATATGTGACTTTTAACCCAGTACTTTATTCAAGTACATAATTTATATAGAAACAAGGTACACAGAGTATTGCATGATGGATTCTCTACATAACCATAAAAATATTCTTATGCATAACCATAAAGAATTTTTCTTTTTCACAAGAATGAAAGTGTTGAAAACCAGCTTCTGGCACTTAAAGGTACAGTGCCCTCCACAATTATTGGCACCCCTGTTTAAGATGTGGTCATGGACTTCTAAAAATTCTCCTTTTTTTAAAAACAACATAGAACCCAAATGCAAAAAAAGAGAAAAATCCAACCTTTCATTTAAGTACATTACTTTGGTGGTAAAAAAATCACACATTTAGGAAAAAAAAACAAAAACTTGAAATCATGTGTGCCACAATTATTGGCACCCCTGATGTTAATACTTTGTACAACCTCCTTTTGCCAACAAGACAGCACTTAATCTCCTCCTATAACATTTCACAAGATTGGAGAACACAGAGAGAGGGATTTTTGACCATTCTTCTTTGCACAATCTTTCTAGATCATCCAGTGTCCTGGGTCCTCTCTTATGCACTCTTCTCTTTAGCTCGCCCCACAGGTTTTCGATTGGTTTGAGGTCTGGGGACTGAGATGGCCATGGAGGACCTTGAGTTTGTGACTGCTGAACCACTTTTGTGTAGATTTGCCACATGTTTTGGATCATTATCCTGCTGAAAGACCCAATGACGACCCATCTTCAGCTTTCTGGCAGAGGCCATCAGGTTTTTATTTAAAATATCCTGGTACTTCAAAGCGTTCATAATGCCATGCACCCTAACAAGGTTCCCAGGGCCTTTGGAAGAGAAACAGGCCCACAGCATCACAGATCATCCACCATACTTCACGGTGGCATGAGGTGCTTTTCGGCATACTCATTCGCCAGACCCACTTAGAGTGTTTGTTGCCAAAAAGCTCAATCTTAGTCTCATCTGACCAAAGCACACGATCCCAGTTGAAGTCCCAGTACCGCTTAGCAAACTCCAGACGTTTACGTTTGTGAGTGTTAGTGAGAAAAGGCTTTTTCCTTGCATGCCTCCCAAACAGCTTGTTGGCATGTAGAGAGCGTCTGATGGTTGTTTTGGAGACTCTGACCCCAAGATGCCACTCTTTGATGCAATTCTGTGACGATGAGCTTGGAAATTTTTTACTTCTCTTACATCCTCCTCACTGTGCGTTGTGGCAAGATAAACTTGGACCTCTTCCAGCCTTGTTTGTGACTGTTCCAGTTGTTTAAACTTCTTAATAATTCCTCTGACTGTAGATACCGGCAAGTTAAGGCGAGTGGCTATTTTCTTGTAGCCATGCCTGACTTATGAAGTCGACACACATCTGC
>JBCEWE010001827.1:0-22821 GCA_039877035.1 Silurus lanzhouensis
AGAGTGAAACTGATTATGGACACAATCCGTAAGACCTGCAAAGCAATTTATCATCCTAGAAGACATTTAGTTGTGGATGAGAGGATGGTAGCATGCAAAGCTAACACTGGGAGGACACAGAACATGAAAGCCCAGCCGACTAAGTGGGGGTTCAAGTTGTTTGTTCTTGCCGATTCCTCAAATGGATACACTATTATTATTTAATGCAGAGTATTGTAGCTCTACAGGCTGGGATTTGCAGAACCCTACTGTAGTGTATTGTGTTAGTTTTTGTTGCACTCTTTATTTTTTATACATACTGTACTGTATTGTTTTATTGTTACACAATTCCCTTTTTAATGCTGTCCTTGCTAATGTGTATTTTTAATAAACACAAAGGAAACACATTCCTTGTTGTAGTACTGAACTTCTCACTGTGATCCTGCTCAGTGATCCACAGCTCATTATGTAATCGACAGCTCATTATGTGGAGAAGCTCTGTTCTCAAAAAGTCTTGGGGAAACATGTGTACTGTAGGTTTTGTGGCCTTATTTCAGTGAGTTTTTTTTTTTGCTTTTTCAAAAACCACAAATAAACCTTATTTTGTCAAAAATACAAACAAACACATATAAGTTGTTTACATATTATGGTAGCCCAGTTTGTGTTCAATACAGTGTAATAAGCCTTTTGTCAATAATATATTTTAAAAGCAACTAAAAAGAACCAAATTTAGGAGCACGTCAAAATCTCTCAAGGGGTCAAAAACACCCTCAGACTCCAGAGGGTTAATATGTAAAAAAAAAAAAAACTTATGGTCCACTGAAGCAGGCAAAAGATATTTCAAACTTTTTTTAAATGTGTACAGGAACAAATGAGATGTTGTATGTTAATTGCTTTGTGCTAAAGGCAGCAGTAGCTAGAGCTGTTTTCAGACTTGATGGCTCAGAGGGATAAGAATGAGTTGCTCCTTACTGTGTAATGTTTAGGGTTCAAATCCTGCTCTGGCTTTTTTATTCATTATTTGTATTTAAAAAAAACAATAAAACTGCAAAAAATAGTGTGTGTTATTGGGTAAGTATTTGTGGCCTGGAGGTAAAAACGTTACCTCGATGCTTTCAGATTGCTGGTTCAAATCCAGCTTCTACCTTTACAGGTTGAATTATGCAAATCGTGTATGTTTTAAAGAACCTTTCTGGTCTTTAATTAAAACAACAAATGAAAACTAAACCCAAATTTGAACTATGAGACAATGTTCATTGTTAAAAGCGCTATACAAATAAAAAACAAAACTAGGAATATTGTGTAGTAAAGACTGCAACCTCTACACCACACAGATACAGGAGAGACAACATGGGTTACAGTTAGTAGGTATGGTGAGAGTGCTGTATTCGGACAAGTAGACAAGAGAAATTTCAAACATTTTTTAAACATGTACAGGAATAAATATATTGTACATTCAAATTAAAAAAAGGTAAAAAAATAAATCAAATCTTTGTCTTTTCCCCAGTGACTCAGTTGGTTAGCGCTGTGATTGTTTTGTATTGCTGAGGGTCTGGTTCGAACCCCATTTAAAAAGTGCTTGTCTTCTTTGTTCTCATTTCCCATAAAAAAAAAAAAAAAAAAAAAAGCAAGCCCTTTGTCTCCCCCCGGTGGCTCGGTTGGTTAGTGCTGCGATTGTGTTGTGTATCTGGATTTGGACCCCGTTTTAATGGTGCATGTGTACTTTGTTCTCGTTTCCCACAGAAAGATACAGTGTGTGTGTGTGTATATGTATAAAACCAAGCTTTTGACCTCCCCAGCGGTGGCTCGGTTGGTTAGTGCTGCGATTGTGTTGTTTGCTGAGTTCCTCGGTTTGAATCCCGTTCTGATGGTGCGTGTGTTTTTTGTTATCGTTTCCCACAGGAAAATTGAAAAAATTAAAAACAAGCAAAGCTGTTTGTCTCCCTCCGGTGGCTCGGTTGGGTAGTGCTGCGTTTGACATGTTGCTGTTTTTCTGGTTTCGAACCCCGTTTATATGGTGCGTGTGTTTTCTGTTCTTGTTTTCCACAAGAGGATGAAAACAATTAGAGGTTAAAAAAAGCAAACATTGTGTGTCGTCCCCGTTGGCTTGGATGGTTAGTGCTCTCAGAGTGTTGTTGTGGTGTTGATGTTCTAGGTTCAAACCCCTCATGAATGGTTTGTGTGTTCTTTGGTCTTCTTTTCTGCATGATGAACAAATAAATGTTAAAAACAAGCAATTTTCTTGTCTTTGTTTGTGGCTCAGACGGTTTAGGCTTGGTTTAGGTAATTGTAATTCTCTGTTTCATGGTTCAAATCCAAGCTGAAGCATTTTGGTCTCAAGCAGCAATTAGACCTGGTGATGGTTTATGTAAACGTTAGTATTTTATAGTATTTAAGTGAAAAGAAGGATAATAATGCAATGGACTTATTATAAAAAATGTAATATGATGAAAAGGATGTAGTGAGATATATAGTAATATATAAATGAATAAGGTATAATGTAGGAAAGTAGGATAATGATATAGTGACTGCTCTCAGTGTTTTTTTTTAGGGGGTTTATCTTTCGTTCTAGACAGCTACTAGCACAGCGAGAACTTTGCTATAAACAACAAAACAATTGAAGAAGCTCCACCGTTACCTGAAGCGAGGTTTGAACCTCTGCTCCAGATATCAGCAAGCACCAGTCTTAACTTACTGAGCCACCAGCCATCACATAGTACCAGTGTTTTTTTAAGGGGTTTTATCTTCTGTTCCTCACCATTATCAGTGTAGAGAGAAAGTTGTAATAAGAACAAAACATTTAGAGAAGCATTGAAGCAGGACTTGAACCAGGGCTACAGGTAATAAAGAGCAGCAGTCTTAAGCCACTGAGCTTCTTTTCTGCCGCCGGCCTGTCGTATGTCTTTTAATCAGGTGCAGTGAAAAAAGAATAAAATGATGGTGTTGCACTGAGCTACAGATGTGAAATGCTTTTGGCTCAGCAGGTTTTTTAAATAGTTTCTCATAAATATTGATGGAGCCACATCTCACATACTTCAGCTCTGCAAAAAAAGACAACTCCCAAAGAGGTTGGAGGCCTGGTTCAGGTGATGAAACTTTCTTTCTTTGGGCATCATTTATGTTACCTGATGTGGTGAACTTCCAAGTGGCTTCAGGTTCTGGTTTAGGTGATGTTAATGTCTTTCTTTTGGTACTGAGGGTTTGAGCTCTGCTTCAGATGATGTTACATGGATTAAACAGGATCCATATCCAGGAAAATTCCTTCTGTTTTCTGCAATGGTCTCCCCAGTCAGAAGATATTAATTCTATAGAACATTCACAATATGGCAGAACTGGAGATTTATAGCATGCAGTTGACAAATCCAATGCAAATACATGATGGACCACAATCAAAAAAAATCTCCGGATCCTTGTGGAGATCATTTCTGAGAGTAGAAACTTCAGCCAACTATTTTATATAGTTTTCCTTTAGTGCTCAGTGTGTATATGATTATCGAGTTGTGTGTGTATATACATTATATAGATCATTCTTTCCTCCAGTGTGTGTATATATACATATTATATTTATCTTTATCCTGAACCTTTTCATACTTTATAGTCAGATTATATTTTAATATAATGTTATACTTTATTTCTACGTTCTCACTCTGTATGAATGTGTATTTGACAAATAAAATGTAAATTTCTTGCAGGAATATTAAAGTTCATTTGCTCATCTACTGAGCTTGCAGGCTCGGGGTGGGAGAAAGAGGAGACAAGTGACTGGTTTACAAAAAACACCACTGAGTTTATTCAGCCGTAAACACGCTTTCACAATTTACTTTCACTTTTCAGTATTTAAGTCTGAACACAAGTGCACGCACACACACACACACACACACACACAGCTCAGATTTTCTCTTACTCAGCTATTTTCTTCTTCTTTTCTTTATCCTCTGCCCCTCTCACTGGAACAGAGAAAAGTAATAGATAAATGAGAATTTTGTGTGATTCTGACCGCAAGTATTCTCAAGCTGCACCCTCCAGTCACAAACCGCCACTCGGACACACACACTTTAAACAGGTTTAAGACCCTGATAAGCAGGAACACACCTTAAAAGGGAACATCACATACACTCTCATTCTGTCACAAGAAGATCCAAGGAACAAGTGAAACAGATGCAGAATGTAGATCCATAATGGAGGAGAAAAAAAAACAAGGACACATTTTTCCAGACAAACAGTTTCTGGTAGAGTATAATTAATTTTTCCATATTGTGGAAGTAAAAGGGGACAGTCAACTGCTTGTTAATCAATCAATCTATCTATCTATCTATCTATCTATCTATCTATCTATCTATCTATCTATCTATCTATCTATCTATCTATCTATCCATCCATCCATCCATCCATCCATCCATCCATGCATCCATCCATCCATGCATCCATCTATCCCTCTTTCTATTTGTCTTATATGTAGTCACCGCATAGTTAAAGTAAATATATTGTAGTATTGTTGTATTCTGGACAGGTGCAGAAGATGAAAGAGTCCTGGACAGGAGCAGCAGTATGGACTGTTTAGGACAGGAGAAAAAGCTTGTAGTGTCCTGGACAGGAGCAGCAGTATGGACTGTTTAGGACAGGAGAAAAAGCTTGTAGTGTCCTGGACAGGAGCAGCAGTATGGACTGTTTAGGACAGGAGAAAAAGCTTGTAGTGTCCTGGACAGGAGCTTGAAATCTTCTGAACAGAAGCAAGAACTTGTAGACCGGAGCAGGCGCACAATGTCCCTATGACAGGAGCTTTCAGGACAAGGACAGGACCTGACACATGTAGTTCACTGGACAGAAGCTGGAGATTGTCATCTTCTGAGCAGGAAATGGAGAGAACATTGTTGGCCACAGGATTGCAGGATCTGGATGGGGGCAGAAGTTTGTGCCTCAACACAAGTACTTAATGAATGTGTTAGTAAATGAGGAAGAAAGAAACACATCCAAACAGCTGTTGTTAATAAAATACTGATATACTGTAAGTTTATAATTGTGTCAGAACTCAAACTGACTGAACTTCCAACAACTCTTTACTGCTGCTGTTTTTAGGAGTGGAAGTGATTTCCCTTCACCTGCTCCTTACACACTCCTACCTTTCACTTCACCTCCATCAGTTCAGGTTCAGGTGGTCAGCAAGCTGCATCTATTTCAGTCTACATCCACATTAATCCGGATCAGTCTGAACACTGCATGTTGGTGTGAAAACGCTCTCCGTGTACATGAAATGAAATGAAAGTTTGGGAGGAACGCGTTCAGCGATGTTTCATTTCAACAGCCAACCGCAATTACAGAGATCAAGGCGAAGCCCCGCCTATTTTGTATCTTATTGGATAGTGGGGTCTAAGCCCGCCTTATTATACTCTCTGATTGGCCAATGCAAATCCAATTCAAACTAACCAGTTTATCTCCGGTCACTCATGTATCGGTTTCTCCACAAGGGGGTGCAATAGAGCATTTTTTGTGGTTCATATTTTTATGAAATGCAAAAATAACTTAAATATATAGAAATAGATGTGTAAATAAATACAATGTGGTCTTCATTTTGCATCTGCTTTATTTAGGATAATTTTGTATTCACACAGTTTATACACCCCAAGCAGCTGCTCTGTGGTAAAATTTACTCTTAAACCATTTGACCAGGATTTAAATCTGCAGCCTCTCAATTTATAGACAAAGTTCAACCAGATGAACCACAGTATCTCTGTTTTGTACTTTATGCTTTATCATAAACTGAAAACCACAAGCCAGCAAAATGAACAAAAAACAATGCAAATGAACAACAAAAAAAAAATGTTCACCAATCATAAATTATAGGGATGCACTGAAAATTCAGCCATGAACTGGTTCCGGAATGCCCAGAACCAGGAAAATGTTTTATGAGTGTTAGAATATGGAATATGACTAAAAATGCACTGATGTTTGGAGTGATTTTGCCTTTACTTTTCATAAAAACACCACAGTAAAATGACGACATTTACTTGTGTAATAATAATAATATAAGAGCAATACTCTAAATAGGAATTATTTGAAAGATTGAGCAAACCTATAAAGAAAAGTCTTTAATGAATGTTTGAATATGTGACATGAATAAAAATGCACTGATGTTTGGAGTGATTTTGCCTTTACTTTTCATAAAAACTCCACAGTAATATGACTTGAAATTTAAAATAAGAATATAATAGACAGGGGGACTCTAAATAAGAATATTTGAAAGATTGAGCAACCTCAAAAAAATGTTTGAGTGTTTGAATATGGTGATTTAAATGCACTGATTTTTTTACGAATTGTACGGTAGACCGACCTGAAAATAAATTCAGTGATATTCAGGGTCACTGTGAGTAAAGATCAATTGAATGAATTAGCAAACATTTAAAGGAAGGTTAAATTAAGGTGATTTTGCTTTTACATTTTACTGTATAATCTCAGTAAATATGTTTTTAGAGTGTTTGAGTATGGGCCTTGATTATATATATATATATTTATCTATTTATTTATTTATTTATTTATTTATTTCTCTCTCTTGTGTGTATGCTGCACAAACAAGACATTTTATCATTTTTGCTTTGATAAAAAATAAAGTATTGCTATTTTATGTTTTGTTTTGTTTGTTTTTTTTAATAACAGATAGGAACAGATAATTTTGAAATCATTTTAAAATTAAGCATGAAAAGAAAAGACAGCATTAAATTAGAGGTACATGTAATATACCAGGACATAAGACTTTAAGGTATAACTTGTGTTAATGCAGAGTTATATTCTGGCATTTAAAATGCACTCTTGTTTGAAAAATAAAGAGCAGATATCAAGTCTTAAAATAGAAAACAGCATTAAAGTAGAGATCCATTAATAAACCGTTAAAGTGTAATTATTGTTGAGACAGAGTTAAACACTAAGTTTGTATGAAAGAAGGAAATACATACAATATGTCATACAGAATTTGGAACACTTTATTTATTATTTAACTAATGAAAATGCCCCCTTTTGTGTGTGTGTGTGTGTGTGTGTGTGTGTGTGTGTGTGTGTGTGTGTGTGTGTGTGTGTGTGTGTGTGTGTGTGTGTGTGTGAATTGTTGAGATTGTAATGGTCGCACATCAATATGAATGGTCATGACTGTAAAACAAGAGCTTGTCTGCTACCTGGGCATCAATATGAATACCAACTCAATATAAATATCCAAACATACATAACAAAAGCCTTTAATGGTCAGCAGTTCATTTCCATGCAGACTGTATGAATAGAGGATGAATGGCCTCCTGAGCAGGTGTCTCTCAAACAGTGGGAGGGAGAAAAAGATCAGACAAAGTCTAAGATAAATGTTAGTAGGAATCTCATTTATCATGAAAATCTTACAATTTGAAATAGAAACTCATGAGACATGTGGCTTTTAACCCATTACTTTTCTGGATTGCTCCAGGACTGATTTTATGAATTTATATATAAAGAAAAAAACTTTCAATTCAGGAAAATGAATTTTCACAGTATTTACTTACTATAACTTTCTATAACTTATTATCTTTTTGAGCAATATCAACTTTGAACAATGGCATTTTCAGCTGTGAGTCCCAAAATCTGTGGCCAAGGCAAACAGGTTAAAGGTAATATACTTCAATGAACAGATCTTTTTTTTTTTTTATTTGTGCGCTTCTCTAGTTCGTCTCACTTCCAACTTTGGATTTGGATATTTAGTGCAGATTGTGATCTATATTACTAAATCGATAGTGTTTATTGCTTCAGTAGGAGTTATGTCCATATTCAGCTAGATGAAAATGACAAAATATTAAATTTGTGAATTTTCCTTTTGTCTTTAGTTATACTATTAGAGTTGTCTAAAAAGAAACAAGAAAGAAAAGGGAAAGGAAAGATTGTATTACCAGTGCTTATTGGTCTGTGTGCTGTCTTTACTAATCAAATTGGTAACTAAATAAGCTGAAATAAATACTCCATAAAATCTCTAATTGTGTTTCTGGTGTAAAATCTAAAACCACTGTCACAAAAAAAAAGTAAGCAGAAAGATAGTAATAATGTTTCTTCTCTCCAGCAGCTTCAGCATAAACAATGTAAGTAAGTAGAAAAGAAATTGAGAAATATCAATAAATCTAATGATAATATCATATATATATATATTATATCATAATATCATAATATATATATTATAATATATAATCTAATAATCTAATGATGTGCAGGAAGAAAACACAAATCAAATTATCAGGTTTTTCCACAATAATTTTTATTTCTTTTTTATGACAGAAGTTATACCGTGTCCTGAACATAAGTGTCTCACCTCCAAGTAAAAAGAAAAATAAATAAATAAATCAGTCATTAATCTCTTTTAATTTTTTGATTTTTGATTTTGTTTTAAAAAGAGGAAAAAAAGAACATGATGCTTTTAAAAACATTTCTCTATTATCATTGTTCAATAATACTATTGTTTTTTTTATTATTATTATTTCTGAAGATGAAATTCCACGGTATGGCATGCACATAGCACATGCAGTTCTTGAATTAAATACTTTCGTTTTTTAGTTGTGAATTTTTAGGGGGATTTGTGGTTTTCTTTTCATTGTGGCTCCTACGTTGCTGGTTACAGGTGTGTCGGTTTGTGGGTAAGTTTGTTACTTGGTAGTTTTTGTAAGAAAAGTGAGAGAATAAATGTCTTGTCTTCTCTCTCTCTCACTCTCTCACTCTCTCACTCACAGACGCACACACACCCACACACACACACCAGTTCTGCATGCTACAGTCTCTGGCCCCACTTGCTTTAGTACCTTGTACATGACGATGATCAATTTAAAAGTTATATAAGCTTTATTAAATTATTTATTTCTATTTTTATTAGTTTCTATAAGACCGGTTCAAAGGTGGGAGTAGACAACAAAATTCAAAGGAAACATTATATTTTTTATAGTTTGATATCACATTGTATAATATTAGCAGCAGATTTATGCTGCACAGTTTTCTATCACTTATTCTTCACTCGGTCTGAATCAAGAATCAGAGAAATTTTAGATGGGGTACAGAGAAACCTTAAAACCTCTATAGGGTTCAAATATCAAATTACTTTATTAGCCTTAAAAACTATTCTCTGTGGTCCATTTGTACATTTCTGACAAAGTAAACTCACCTGTACTATTAATTTCACTGTAGTTCCGCATATAAATGGATTAATTTAATAACTGAAGACAGTGTACCATCATTATTATTATAATGCAGTGGGTGCCTTTAGCTGTACTTCCAACACTATAATCAGTGACCTGTTTTATATTATACATATACTCACATTATATATATATATATATATACACACACAAACACACACATATTGTGTGTATGTATGTATGTATGTATGTATGTGTGTATATATATATATATAATCTGCGCAAATTACCGCTCTTAAGTTCTCTCTCACGCATGCAGGCACACAGACACACACACACACACACACACACACACACACACACACACACACACACACACACACACACACACACACACAGAGTTAGTTTTAAATGCTACATATGTGATTATGCCTGTGTGCTTCAGAACGATTTCTGGCAGTGAATTTGTATAACAAAAAGTACGAGATTTTGAGAAAAATAGGGAAATATTAATTACATTTTGGCCGCAGGAACACAAATATCAGTGGGACACAAGAGACATACGTTTTGGCAAAAAAAAAGGCCTGGTCATTGTTTTAACCCATGCAATTTGATTGACTGTGTTACATGTTCCTGTGGAGTCTGATTGGTTGTGTCACATTTCCTGAACACAGACTGGTGCACCACGTAAATCCTTAATCCATTTGCACATATCATCAACATTAATATGGAACACAAAAACTGTGACAATGAGTCCAGTCTACAGACTTGTACTGTGGAGCACAGTGCCATCTACTGGTCTGCTGGAGGTAGTGGAGCTCTGTTTCTTTCTCAAACGTACAGCCACATCAAATATTCTAACAAGCACCATCCCTACTGGATGCTACTTTAAACTGGAGAGAAAATCTAAATGGTGAAAAAAGCAAATCTCTTCTGAACTCAACACTGCATACTGTGTCTTCTATTCAGTGTTAGTCTCTGATTATTACATGTGGTTCCTTAAATAAATTTCAATTATATACACCTGTATTCATTTACAATATACATCAATTCCGGTTCAATACCCAATCAATTGACATTCTAGGAAAATAGCAGTTTTTACAAATAAGACAATGTGTTTTGACTTTTGAATAAATAACATGTGCATTATAAATACCAATGGTTAGCTAGAGCTATTGCGACCCAGAATGCATCACTACAGAGCTCCACATACCACATGAACAGAACCACACAAAAAACAAATATGGCAAAAACAAAGAGCACAGCAGACTCATAAGCAAAATAAAATCATAGTCATCATCATCATCATCATTATAATTATCATCATCTTATTGTCTGAAAGTATCACCATCATAAATAACAAATCTAAAAGAAAGATGAAGCGGTTCTCTCTCTTCTCACCGCCTTTATTCCCAACTCACTCCATCAAACCCTGGAAGACTAAAGTAAGGGGAAAAGAGTCAATGTGTATAAACAGGTTTTGTGTGTGTGTGTGTGTGTGTGTGTGTGTGTGTGTGTGTGTGTGTGTGTGTGTGTGTGTGTGTGTGCTTAAATGTGTGAAATTCTGTGCAAATGAGCAAATTATTATTAAATTGTGATATAATTGCAAATAATCATTTTACAAAACACTCGATTTTTATCTCCAAAATAATTGTGCTATCAATAATAATTTACCAATATTTATGAGTTTTTTTTTATCAGAACTGTAATTGTTTTTGTAGCAACACTGGAGATGTGGCATTACATCTGTTACAAAATTGTAGTGGGACTCAATCCCACTGTACTGTAGTAAGAAAGCAGATTTAAAAATGGAGATTGTTGGCCCCTTTGTGCCATCCCTAAAAGTATGAGGGACAATTTCAGAGAGGAGTGAGGGGCAGAGGCTAGGATCAGGAGAGAGAACTTTAAAGACATAATGAAGGTATCAAGAGAAATTCACCCCACCCCAATTCATTCAAAGTTTCTTTGTTAATGTTTTTTTGTTGCTGTTTCATTCATGCAAGGGATTTTTTATTCTAGGAGTTCAAACAAAGCTGAGCAGTGCAACAGAAGAATCAAGCTTCAATGTCTCTAACAAGAAGCAGAAGAAGAAGGAGAAAGAGAAGTCATAGCAGAAGATTGAAGACTGGTTCATTTTTTAATCCCCTCATTCCAGGAGCTGTCCATAGAGTCAGGGTGTGTGCCCCAAACCTACTGTTTAAGCATTCATATACCGTTTTGTCTCTCTTACACACACACACACACACACACACACACACACACACACACACACACACACACACACACACACACACACACACACACACACACACACAGGGCCAGTGGCCTCCTTACCCCTTAATGGAAATAATTATTAACAGTAAACACAGATGATAAAACTCATCAATATTACCCAAAATGTGGGTGGATTTTTGCAATAAACGGCTCCAGTCAAGTTGAGTAAAGCGTGTGTTAAATCTCCATTTTCTAGACAGTGAAGTTGTCAGCTTTTCTGAGGTCCCTTCACCAAAACTGTGGCTTTTGTCATTTTGTCTGCAGACAACATAATCCCCAAAGCAGACATTCCTCCTGTTGATAATTGCATTCTGCATGTTCATTTCCCTTATAAAAGAGTAATTGTCATTTATATGATTTTCTTGTCCCCCACCCGTACCCACCTCCTCTTTCAGATCACTGGAATCATTCAGACAAAAAGCAGGCAGTAGACAGAAAGAAAACGGAACATAATGAAAAAAGGATTAGGGTTTTCATGCCTCAATTTCCCCCTGAACCTCCCAGTACACTTCTGCTGGTTTTTTTTTTTTTTTTTTTTTGGAACATGCACAATGTCATTGCCTTTCCTTCAACTGACTCTTGCCAGCAACTGATGGTATGTTCCCTCTCTCTCTCTCTCTTCTGCCTCCCTCTTTGCCTTTCTCCTGCCTTCCGTATGCTCTCTCCAGCCTCCATCTCCTCCTCTCTCCTGCCGCTCTCTCTCCTGCCTCCCTCTCTCTCTGTTATTCTTTCTCCTGCCTCCTTCATGCTCTTTCCAGCCTCCATCTCCTCCTCTCTCTCCCTCTCTCTCTCCTGCCTCCCTCTCTCTCCGTCTCTGCTGCCTCTCTCTCTGCCTCTCTCTCCTGCTCCCCTGCCTCTACTGATGTTTTATTTCTTTGATGTTCCCAAAACTAATGAATCTACCATTATTCACTCAGTCCCTCCATTTTCTTAGAAGCTTCCAGGATCCAAGGAAAAACTGCCTCCCATGGTAGAACATCTAGTCTTTAATTGGGTCTAACTCCAGTAAATGCCAGTTTCATCTATTCCTTTTCTTGTTTCCCTCCCTCCCCCCCCCCTCTCCCAGAGGCTAGCACCAGTCATCCTCATCTGTCTCACTGTAGGGTTCATGCAGTCCTTTCCTGGGCCCTCTGGGATGTGGAGGCTTGTGAGGTGCACTGTGAGGGGGTCTTTGTGGTGAGGGTGAGGAGGAACGGTACCCGTTAGGCATGCGACGAGCACCAGCGGGGTGAGCAGTCCTAGGTGATCGAGGATGTGGTGCTGGGTTATGTGGGTGTGGGTTTCCCTGTCCTGGGTTTGGCTCATACGCAGGTGGCTCGCACCGTTCATAATCATAAAAGTTGTCACCTGGCGCACTTTCAGACGAACCTGGGCACCAGCGGGCACGGCGGCCAGAGCCATGATGAGGGGGTACAGATGGTTCAGGCACAGGTGGAGAAAAGCGCCTCTGGGTTGGAGTGGGTAAGCAGCTCTGTGGACCTGAAGGCGGTGTACCAACTGGTTTACGAATCACAGGTGAGTAGGTAATGTTTGGGCGCGGGGTGTCAGGTGTCTGGGGCAGTTGCCGTCGACCTCGCCGAGGTGTGCTCGTCCCAGATGTTGAGGGCACGGGACTGCCGCTCACCGAACTACTGCCCTACATGAAAATGGGACAAGGCAAATAAAAAAAAAAGAACGACAAAATTTATCCACAAAACAACAGCGAAAGAGAGAGAGAGAGAGAGAGCGAGAGAGAGAGCGAGAGAGAGAGAGAGAGAGAGAGAGGAATAAAAAAGTAAAAGAGATGATTGTAAAACAACAACAGTAAGGAGGGAAAAAGTAAAGTTGTGAAAAAGTAAAAGAAAACACAGAGAAGCAGGAGAGATGTGTGGGCAAATGCAAAACAATTTAAAAAAAATGTCCAATGTGGGAGAAGCAACATTACACAGAGGACAAAGACAAAAAAAGACCAAAACAGGAGAAAACAAATGAAAAGTAGTTGAATTCCATTGGAACGGTGATAAATAACTAGAACCAGTCATCATGTCATCCTTCCTACATAATAAAGTTTATGTAAGTTAGTGATAAATGAATTTTCACCTCTAATTTCAGTCTTATTCTGTCTGGTACAATTCTACAGACCTTTACTACAAACATACACTTGTTCCAGTGGACAGTGGAAAAAAACACAGCACAGTGCAAAGAGAGCTTCTAAATCCATCAGTATTGATGGATTCACTGTGGAGCCAGGTGAGCATGTGATTTTCATGCAAGTGTGGCGGGGCGGTGTTGTTTGGTAAAAGTCGACACTAATGTACAATGAAACGGAAAGCAGACTACGCCACCCAGTTTCTATAAACTGGGAAATTTAAACTCAAAATAAAGCACACAGGTTCGTTTCCACTAAACACAGTAGACGTGGATATAAATACAAAATTGCTTTTATTTCTCAAATAAGAATTAGCTAAAATATAAAAGAACTGTTGACCAGGCAGGAATAACAAAAAGAAATAGAAATACTTTCAGGCTGAGGCTTACCAGTAGGGTGGCTAGCTGCACAGTGAGTATCTTAAGACACCCCACTCACCCAAGTATGCTCCGCACAAACACCCACACACACACACACTAAGTGAGGGAGATACAATGGACACGGCAAAACACTCTGTGAGAGAAGCACCACCACCACACAGGTCAAAACAGCTAGCTTCCCTCACTGGAGGCCTTCAGCTCCTGAAATAAACAAAAACACAAACAAGAGTATAAAAACAATCAAACACCCATACAGTGAAGCAATTTTGATGGGTCAAGTTCAAACCATGAATGACAAATCTAGATCATTTACTGGCCACACAGGTTCAGAGAGACAGGAGCTCTGCTAGGTTGGCATCACAAGCTCATGAACCTAGACACAATGGCTCGACCAAGGGCCCAAGAAAAGAACGAAAACAAAAGAGGGAAACAAGATGAAAGAAAACAAACAAACAGGATTCACATCAAGTTACAAAAACAACAAATTAATAAAAGAAGAAACTAAAGAAAAGATCCATGAATACTCAAATCAGTCCAATTAAACAGGAAACAAAAACTAAAATTCAGTACCAATGGTCACAGAGGGATAAAAATAGCAGAACAAACATCTGACAATTCCAATACAAATGGTCACAGAGTAATGAAATACCAAAATGGCAGAACAATTCAATTCAATTCAATTTCAATTCATTTTTATTTGTATAGCGCTTTTAACAATGAACATTGTCTCAAAGCAGCTTTACACAGATAATGTGGTGATCAGATGTAAATATGTTCTTTGTAAGTATGTTTGTCCCTGATGAGCAACTGTGGCAAGGAAAAACTCCCCGAGATGGCATAAGGAAGAAACCTTGAGAGGAACCAGGCTCAAGAGGGAACCCATCCTCATCTGGGTTGCACCAAATGTCCATTGAAGCATATATACAAAGTTGCAGGGTGCAGTGATGATGATCAGAAGCAAACTGCACTCCCGAGTCAGCGCAGCAGACCGCTGACACCAACTACAGTCCAATCCGTCCTCAAAGCACCCGTTCTACTCCGGAATTACATGGAACCACCCAAGGTGTTGAGGAGAGACCGTCCCAAGCTGCACAGAAGTGTGAAGATCCGTGGAGGGGAGAGGGGCAGGAACAGTGGTCACTGGAGCCTCAGGAGCATGTTTAACTCGACCGAGAGAGAGAGAGAGAGAGAGAGAGAGAGAGAGAGAGAGAGAGAGAGAGAGAGAAACAGAGAGAGAGAGAGGGTGACAGGAAGGGAAGGATATGGATTATTAAGTGTCCCTATTGGTGTATGAAAGTTGATGTCACTGTGCAGTTTGGACTCCGGCAAGACTCGCTATGGCAGCATAACTAAAAGGGAGAACCAGAAGTAACACAGACATGAGGGATCTCTGGGATAAGAGACGACCCACCACACCACCGTCAACAAACCCGAGTGAACGTGTGAATGTGAGGGACGACAGCATACAAATATACCAGTTCACCAAACACTCTATATCCATGTTTCCTCCAGATCTGCACCTTTACCTAAGAAAAATCTACTGATCAAAGACTTGACTAAATAAATAAGTTTTCAGCCTCGACTTGAACACTGAGACTGTGTCTGAGTCCCGAACACTGATTGGAAGGCTGTTCCATAACTGTGGGGCTTTATAAGAGAAAGATCTGCCCCCTGCTGTAGTCTTCATTATTTGAGGAACCAAAAGATAGCCAGCACCTTTTGATCTAAGTAGGCGTGGAGGATCATACTGGTACAAAAGTTCACTCAGATACTGCGGTGCGAGACCGTAAGTGCTTTATATGTCAGTAGTAGTATCTTATAATCAATGCGAGATTTGATTGGGAGCCAGTGTAGACTGATTAAAACAGGGGTGATGTGGTCGTATTTCTAGATCTGGTGAGGACTCTTGCTGCTGCATTCTGGACTAACTGAAGCTTATTTATGCACTTACTCGCACACCCAGACAGTAAAGCGTTACAGTAGTCTAATCTAGAAGTAACAAAAGCATGAACTAGTTTTTCTGCATCCTGTAACGACATCATATTTCTAATTTTAGCAATATTTCTAAGGTGGAAGAAGGCGATCCTGGTAATATTATTCACGTGAGACTCAAAGGAAAGACTCGGGTCAATAATCACACCAAGGTCTTTGACAGCCGTACATGCTGAAACAGAAACACCATCCAGAGATGCTACGTAATCAGAAAGTTTGCTTCTAGCTGCATGTGGTCCTAGTAAAAGTACTTCCGTCTTATCTGAGTTGAGCTGAAGAAAATTATTAAGCATCCACTGTCTAATGTCCTTTACACACTCCTCAACACTGTTTAGCTGATCTCTCTCATCTGGCTTTGCTGAAATATACAGCTGTGTGTCATCAGCATAGCAATGGAAGCGAATCCCATGTTTATGAATGATTTCACAAAAGAAGAAGAACAAACATCTGACGATTCCAATACAACTGATCCCAGAGTAATGAAATACCAAAATGGCAGGAGAACCAACAGTGCAGTCTTAATATGGTATCGGGAGTAACTTATTTGCCCCGCAGTCCACAGTGACAAAATGCTCGCGAACAATTACCCCCACTAAATAGACAAAATAAAGACAAATCAGTCAGAGACACCAAGTCAAATAATGCTCAAGGGACTAGATATACATACCCAGAAGTAGATTATTAAACAGGTTCAGTTACGCGCAGTTTTATCCAAACAGCAACGAGCAGCAAATATGCGGGTGTTCCATCATACACAGGCTGCAATATAATCGAAGCATAAGTTACGAGTCCCACCGCAACAAACATTAATCCACTAGAATTAACATACCTGGAGTGAAAGACAGCCTGTACCCAACAGCAACGTCACGCCAACCCTAAACACAACCTGGCTACAAACCAATAGACACACTTAATAGTGCATAAACACTAGTAGCAGCAGCATTAGCCAAACAGCTAGGTACCTACCTCCCGCACAGCCGCGTGCACCCGCCCACAAACGACAATGATTGGATCATGCACGCTCAGGTGACATACCCGGCGTCTTTAAATATGCCTGGAATGGCAGCCAATAGGCTGTCACACCAGTCATTCAGGCGACAGTCACGCCTACGAGGGCGGTACCTAGACTGCCCCACTACACAAGCCCACCTGTCGGTGAGTGAGGCACTCTCGGCCCTCACTGGGTGACCGGGACCAGCGACGCTGCCGTTGCCCGTAGTCTCCTCTCTCTCTCTCAGGTGTGTAGCGCTCCTTCTCCACTGAGCTGTGATGGTGATGGTGGTGGTGGTGGTGGTGGTGGTGACGCCGCTCTTTAGCACGGCCACGTTCACGCTCTTTATCTTTGGGTGGCATGTCGCCCGACTGTGTGGTGGTGCTTAGATCTGTGCCAAGACCTACAGCATTACCGTGGGAGTCAGCTTACTGATATCATTCTTTAAACAAATTAAATTAAAATCTATGAGCAGATGTTTACAGCAATAATTAAAATACAGGGAGGGAAGACTTGCGGTCTTGTGGTTGCTGAGAGTCTAAAGATTATTCTGACCAAGTTCCTGGACCAATGAGATTTTCTGCCTTCTTGGAATGTGAAACAGTTTTGTCCCTACAAATTTTATTCAATTCCCAAAAGTAATTTTTAGTATCCAAAGAACTTTGAATACTCCAAACGGATCAATTGAAGTAGCCAGAAATCTCTTTGTGATCTGAAGTAAAACTTCAAAATGATCTACCTACTAAAAAAAATGTGTAAATAAGTATCTATTTTTTTTATGTAGACCAAAACACTTATAGGGAATTGTTTTTATGGAGTTTTATGTTCAAATAATAAAATGTATTAATAAAAATATATAATCAATTATAAAATGAAGTTAAATGTTAATACAGTACAGAATGGGGTGACATGTATCTTTAACCTTTTTGATGTCATAGGACACTTTAACAAAAAACAAGCAGAGAAACTACACAGAGGCTTCACTACTACAGAACTGTATACTGTACGGTACATGTACTCACTATAAATGCAAAACAGTGAACTGTATTTCTACCAATTTACACAAAATTCATCTTACTGTATTCCCGCAAATGTTTTCTGTGTGTGTTAAAGTGTGTGGGAGGAGGATTTACGACTTTTCTGCATTGTAATTCAGCAACTAATCAACCCTGTCTCGTGTTACAAAAAGATTACTAGCTAAGGAATCTATTCATCATCGTCATCATCATCATAATCACTAAAACAAATGTTGGTTCTGACCTCTATCGTCCATAAAATCTGTAACAGTTGTGTCTGTCTAACCTGTGTCAGCATCAGTGTAGCGGCTGAGTGATCTCTCAGAAGCTCGATGACTGCGATCTCTGCGCCGGTGTCCATGCCTTGGTCCTTCCTCTGGCATCACTCTCTCCATGGCATAATCATCAGCCCGTGGCCCCCGTCCCAAATGCCCATGACCAAGTGACGAGACTGATCTTTTCATAGGGCTGTTGTCTGTTATAGTCTGTTAGGACAATAAAGAGGGAGATAACAAAACACAAACTGAGATGTTTGAGCAATGAACCAAGAGAAGTTGGAGGAAAATAATTAAGAGTGCGTGTGTGTGTGTGTTTGTGTGTGCGCGTGTGCGTGCGTGCGTGCGTGCATACAAGACAGCTGGTAGCTTGTTTCACTGAACACACTATCCACAAGCAAGCTAAGCCAATCAAAGCAGCCCCACACCCAACATGCAATCTCCAGATGTTGTAAGAGCAAAAGATACACAACTAGATAATAAAACCCAACATAAGGTAAGTCTTAGACTCACAAATTTGCAAGTATAAGGTCAATGTCATAACTGCTAATAAACTACATTCATATAAAAAGTTTCCTCTAAGAACCCTATCTTGGAGGAGTAATTTATCGGTTAGATGCTACCGTAATTTAAATGCTAGTTAATTGCACAATTTTATATATATTCTGTCTATAAAACGCTGCAGGACTCACAGTCTCAGTGCCTCGTGTTTCTCTAATAAGTGCTGATAAATTCAGCAAAACATTGCATAATCCAGGTGTGTAATTTAATGGTTATAAAGAAATCTGACGAATCAGGAGAGGTCAAGAACAAACCAGTACTGTTAGGCCAAAAACACTTTTACAATCGGATGGGAAGTTTTTCAAAGCAGCTTCTTTAGGAGACTGAACGAAATCCAGCAAAAGCCTGATTTAGCATCTGGCAGCTTCATGTAAAAAAAAAATAAAAAAATTAAAAATAAGGTGAAAAGGCTGGGATATGCTAAAGCTCAATAAGATTGGAATAAAGATCAGCAGAAAAGAGTATTATGTTGTGACATAGTAGTACAAAATGTTTGGCTCCAAATTCTGACAATATACAAGAAGAAGAGATGGAGAAAGATGGATAAAATTTCCATTTCCCTATTAAAAGAAGCGTTTGCTTTATCTTTCCATTGCAGAAACTGAAGACAGTAATGACAGCAACATTGGCCTTCAGCACAGTGCAAAGAGCTCTCACCACATGGCTTTTAAAGCTCATTTCCTTATACCTGAGCCACAGCACTCATCACCACACACCTTCCTACGCCCCAGCTTAGTCCACACCCTTTTGGACACCATTTTGCCTCTTACATGTCTGCGTTCTGCTGTTAACTACAATGTATACTTAAGTACAACATACTTTCATTCTAATTTTTTTTTAACAATTATGTGGTTAATAAACTACTGCTGTCAATCAACATTCTATTATAGGCATCTCAGCAATCCCTGTCTAAAGTCAAACCTCTTAATGCTCAGGGATATAAATGAAAACCCAAGAGCTACACTGTGGGACTTCAGGCATTAAATCTCTCTAAGCATTAAATGCAACAGGAAATTATCCAAATCACACCAGCAATGTGACATGTAATCCAGATTCCATTCTCACTGAGATATTGTGGCTGTAATTTTTGGAGTTTTGCATAAATGAATGTTCTTAAACATCAATAATTCAAGCAATGGCATAAAGACAAACGGCCAAAGTTTCTCACAAACAATGTGAGATGCTTATACTCCTGTATACTACAGTGCTTAGCCATAAAGATCATCACTAATAGGTGAAGTGAACTCCTTGGATTTACTCAATATAATGGCACACGTCAGGAGGTGAAATATATTTGGTTGCAAATTAAATGGAAATTCTAGAAGCTGATGTGCCGGAAGCAAGTAAATGGGCAAGTAAAGTCAAGTCAACTCAAGCTTTTATTGTCATTTCAACCATATATAGCAGATGCAGTACACAGTGAAATGAAACAACGTTCCTCCAGAACATTGTGTAAGGATCTGAGTAACAAACACCAAACTGTAATCTCTATACAACTTGGTCAGTACATCTCTAAAACAGCATGTGTTGTGGGTTTTTGCAGTATGCAGGGGTAAGTACCTACCCAAAGTGTTCAAAGGAAAAACAAGCAGTAAACTGGTGACAGAGTTACGGTGGCTCAAGTCTCATTCAGTAGATGAGAGGAGTGATGACTAGTCCATCTAGCCCAGTCCCACAGAAGAAAACAGGTGATGAACACAAAGAATATCACAGCTTGTGTATGTATTTTTGCAGCTGCAGAGCAGCCAGACTTATCGTGCTGCCCCTGTACACCACCAATGCTCTAACAATGGACATGTGGGCATCGGAACTGGGCCATGGAGCAGTGGAAGAACATGGCCAGGTCTAATAATCATGTTTTCTTTTCCATCATGTGCACAGCCAGGTGCATGGGCATACTTACCTGAGAAAGAGATAACACCAGGATGGACTATGGGTAAAAGGTATGCTGGTGGAGGCAGCATGATGCACTGGGTGATGTTCTGCTGGAAAACCTAGTCCTGGTGTTCACATGGGTGTAACAGTACTTTAATGTAATGACATTTACACCTTTTCACTTGTTCCCTAACGGCGGTGTGAACTCAGGATGAAATCAGGTGGCTGTGTGTTGAATTTTATTCTAAACATTTTTATGTTTTTCACTTGAATTTTGTTGGTTGTAAAATCACAGTAAAATAGAAAAGATATTAAAAAAATTATTTGTGTACTTCTGTTTATACTACATGTCCTTGTATGTTAATTATTTTATTGTGCCCTCTTTTAGGATCCGCAAATTTTTGTGAAAGGTTTCGGTGTATAGTGGATATAAAAGTCTACACAACTTGCCGAGCAGTTTTGCCCTTTAGCCAATGTGGGTTATATGTAGAAATCCCAGCTGTGGGCTGTTGGTTTTCATACCTGTCAGGGATCCACCTGCCACGCCCCTCTTTTGTGTCTCTCGTGCCTACGCTCTCCCTGGAGCTCCAGGCTTAACCACGCACACCTGGGGCTCATTGGTTTGAGGGTTTGAAAGCAGTGAGTGAAGGACATTTACCAGAACTACGAACACACACTACAGTAAACACATTAAGGTACGTAATTTCTCTACTATGGTGAACATCCAGTTTACTCAGTGTGTGAAGTGTGACATGTTTAGTCAGTCTTTCTCCGTTGTTAGCGATAATTTTATCTGTGAGAAGTGTAAGCTAGTTTGCTCTTTGACGTAGAAGATCTTAGCATTAGAGGAGCGCATCCAGAGTCTAGAGAGAATTAGTGAGTGTGAGAGCAGTCCAGGTTCTGCAGGGGAAAGTCTGGATGCCCTAGGTGAAGGTACTATTCCCCGACTCCGGCATTAGAGCCCTCGCAGCGGGGCGAATGGGTGACGACTCGGCGGCATACTCGCAAAGCCAAAGCTAACGCTAAGGCTCGCCCACGGGAGCACTATTCCTCCCCGCTTCGCGTGTCCAACAGGTTTGCTCTCCTCAGTGAAGCACCCGCTGAGAAACCTGAAAGAGCTCTGGTTTTAGGAGACTCCATTCTGAGGCACGTGAAATTAGCTAGACCTTTAGGGGCACCAGCAGCACAGGTTATGTGTATACCGGGAGCCAGGGCGCCGGACATAGCAGGTCAGCTTAGATTCTTAGGAAAGCACAGGTTCTCTAAGATAGTTTTTCACACAGGAGCTAATGATATACGCCTTCGACAGTCAGAGGTTACTAAGAGTAATGTTATAGAGGTGTGTAAATTAGCGAAGGCAATGTCCGATGCTGTAGTATGCTCTGGCCCATCCCAATGCGACGTGGCGATGTAGCCTACAGCAGGTTATGGTCGCTGAACTGCTGGATGTCCAAGTGGTGCTCCAAAAATAATGTGGGCTTCATTAATAATTGGAGCATTTTTGAGGGCAAGGCTGGCCTGTTAGGGCGGGACGGTGTCCATCCCACCCGGGAAGGTGCTGCTCTCATTTCTTGTAGTATAGGTCATAGTCTCAGAACAGCACTAGTTAACAAGTGACTGTCTAGAGCCAAGGCCAGGGAGCAGACAGACAGGCTAAACCGACCGTCTGCTAGCTGCACAGAGTCATCACTCAGGATCCACCATATTGAGACTGTGTCTGTCCCCGAGCAAAACCAAAATATAGGAGTTATCAGAAAGTCTGTTTAAGTAACCTGATTAACATTAAATTAAATAGGACTGAACGCACAGCAGCACCTCTGATCTAAGATAGGATTGTTGAATATTAGATCTCTCACGCCAAAAGCGCTGACTATAAACGAAATTATTACCGACCAGGAGTTTAATATAATGTGTTTGACAGAAACATGGATTAAATCGAATGAATATGTAGCATTAAATGAGGCGAGTCCTCCTGGGTATAGTTACATACACCAACCCGTCTAAATGGCAGAGGAGGCGGAGTCACAGCTATTTATAATAATAATCTAAACGTCACACAAAAGACTAAATACAAATGTAAACATTTGAAGTTCTTTACACCAACATAAAATGTTCAGTGTCCGAAGCAGGTCAGCCAGTTAATTCCACTAATTATTATTTATAGACCCCCAGGGGCCCGACTCTGATTTTCTGATAGAATTTGCAGATTTCATTACAAATGTAGC
>JBCEWE010001829.1:0-22808 GCA_039877035.1 Silurus lanzhouensis
AGATAGATGACAAAGCACTGTTATGCTGGTCAGGCTGGTAGAAAGCTGCTGCATGTGATTCCTAAACTTAAAATAAATAAATAAATAAATAAATAAATAAATAAATAAATAAATAAAACCCAAACAAACAAATAAATATTATATTATATATAATTACAAAATTATATGATAATTATTAATATTATTATTATTTTTATTTTTTTTTGCACTAGAAGGTAAACCAGGTGCTCTGCAACCTTTATGGATTATGCACATAAAGGTTGTTGGCTATTATTTACTTATTATATTTTTCTAGCATCAATCTTTTCTAACTACTGAGCTGTGTGAGCTTGCAGAAGCACACAGTTGTTTATGAAGAAGACATTATTTTAATAAGCACAGGGTACAAAAAACATCCCAAAAAACAGCAAAATTCAAAACAATGTTTATTTATAACACATAGCAAAACTAAACAGCTTACATGGCTCATAACAAATAAATATAAAAATATATATCGCTTTCCTGTACGTATTGTGCCACAAACTGTTAATGACATAGCTATTAGGTTAGTCAGAGCAGACGTTGCAAAGTAAACATAATTACATAACAACCAAATATGTTTTTGTCTTTCCTTCTGTTTTTTGTGTAAAAATTGTGTTTATATGTCCCAGAGGTAGTTTCTGTCAAACCAAATGCAAAAAAATATATGCTAAGCCTATAACCTTTAATCGAATGAGATGTAAATAAAATAAAACTGTGCAAATATTCAATAAAATATACTCAGCATCAGGTTCATGTACATGAACTACGTTTCCTATGACCCACTGCACATTATTTAATCATGTCCTGTGTTTGTTTGCGCCTTTGTTACAAATTCATACCTAATGTCCACTTTTTAACAAAACTCACCTGTTTGTCTATCCACAATGCTTCATTACTTGCATGACCAACCACAGCAACACCCATGTCACTGTTGAAGTTACAGAGATCACATTTTTCCACATTCTGATGTTTGATGAAGTATTTTAAAAACGTAAGAATTTAGTGTATTTTGAAACACAGCAGAATTTACGCAAAAATGGTACAAAATCAAAGAACCTGTTTGAACTGTCAGGATGACTGTGGTGACTTAAATATCCACCCTTTACAAGCACGCTGAGAAGAAACAAATCCAAGTACATGCCAATTCTTGAGGCAGATGGGATACAACAGCACATGGGGTTTCACTCAGAAGTAGGTTTTTTGTGTAATGTTATGTCACAGAGTTATGTTTTGAACACATACTTTGCAGAATTGTCAGCAAAGTACTGAGAAATGTTGCCGCTTTTTCTTCTTTGTACACCTCACACTGTGGGCATGAAGTCATCTTGTCCTGCAGTCGACCATGGGATTCAAGCACACAAAAACAAGAAGTTTGATGTTAGATAAATAGGACACATGTTTGATATTGGTAGTAATGCAGCATCATTATTCTTACTGGCTAGTGAAAGTAAAATCAAGTGTTCCAGAGAGTCTCCATACATAGTAAAAATATGTCAGTGTGACCCGAACAACATAAATTCAGTCACGGAGAAATGATATACAGTGCCCTCCACAATTATTGGCACCCTGTTTAAGATGTGGTCGTGGACTTCTAAAAATTCTCCTTTTTTTTAAAACAACATAGAACCAAATGCAAAAAGAGAGAAAAATCCAACCTTTTATTTAAGTACATTACTTTGGTGGTAAAAAAAATCACACATTTAGAAAAAAAAAAAAACTTGAAATCATGTGTGCCACAATTATTGGCACCCCTAACAATTCCTCTGAAAAATTTAAAATTTTTTTTTTTTTAATATATTTTTCTGTAGTTGCTAAGGTTGGTCAGGGTATCTAGGGACTTTAATTAGTAATTCATGGATTTCCTGTTTCCCTGGGGTATAAATATGACGTGACACAAAGGCCTAATTCTCTTACCCATTTGTCAACATGGCAAAGACAGAGAACACACCATTCAAGTAAGGCAGATGTGTGTCGACCTTCATAAGTCAGGCAATGGCTACAAGAAAATAGCCACTCGCCTTAACTTGCCGGTATCTACATTCAGAGGAATCATTAAGAATTTTAAAACAACTGGAACAGTGACAAACAAGGCTGGAAGAGGTCCCAAGTTTATCTTGCCACAACGCACAGTAGAGGAGGATGGTAAGAGAAGTAAAAAATTTCCCAAGCTCACCGTCACAGAATTGCATCAAAGAGTGGCATCTTGGGGTCACAGAGTCTCCAAAACAACCATCAGACGCTCTCTACATGCCAACAAGCTGTTTGGGAGGCATGCAAGGAAAAAGCCTTTTCTCACTAACACTCACAAACGTAAACGTCTGGAGTTTGCTAAGCGGTACTGGGGACTTCAACTGGGATCGTGTGCTTTGGTCAGATGAGACTAAGATTGAGCTTTTTGGCAACAAACACTCTAAGTGGGTCTGGCAGAAAGCTGAAGATGGGTCGTCATTGGGTCTTTCAGCAGGATAATGATCCAAAACATGTGGCAAAATCTACACAAAAGTGGTTCAGCAGTCACAAACTCAAGGTCCTCCCATGGCCATCTCAGTCCCCAGACCTCAACCCAATCGAAAACCTGTGGGGCGAGCTAAAGAGAAAGTGCATAAGAGAGGACCAGGACACTGGATGATCTAGAAAGATTGTGCAAAGAAGAATGGTCAAAAATCCCTCTCTCTGTGTTCTCCAATCTTGTGAAATGTTATAGGAGGAGATTAAGTGCTGTCTTGTTGGCAAAAGGAGGTTGTACAAAGTATTAACATCAGGGGTGCCAATAATTGTGGCACACATGATTTCAAGTTTTTATTTTTTCTTTCTAAATGTGTGATTTTTTTACCACCAAAGTAATGTACTTAAATAAAAGGTTGGATTTTTCTTTTTTTTGCATTTGGGTTCTATGTTGTTTTAAAAAAAAGGAGAATTTTTAGAAGTCCACGACCACATCTTAAACAGGGGTGCCAATAATTGTGGAGGGCACTGTATATATATAATATATATATATATATATATATATATATATATATATATATATAATTATTATTATTTTTACGTTGCAGGGCAGAATGACCAGAGCTCATTTATACAACTGAGCAGTTGAGGGCTAAGGACAGCTTTTGATCAGAAGTCCAACATCTTAGCCACTTAGCACGTCAAAGTATTGACTTAACAAGAATATCTGAAGAATGACTGCAGTAGTATCTTTAAGTCCTGTACATTTGTGAGGTAAAGCTTTTATTGATTCAACTTGTTTGTAGAGCACATAACACAGATGCCCAAGCAGCTAAAAATGACCCGTAGGATGTTTTTAGCTGCTTGGGTGTCTACGTAATGTGCTCTATTAACAAGTTAAATATAGAGGCTTTAGAGGTCATACATGAACATGTATGCAACAGAACTGGTGGAAGAAGGTGGCCTGGTCTGATAAAAATTTTTTACCAGACCAGGCCACCTTCTTCCACCAGTACTGGTGCATACATGTCCATGTATTGCTTTTAGCAGTGGACGGGGTCAGCATGGGTACTCTGACAATTAATTTGTTCATCATAAGAGTCAAGAGGCTTTTTTCATTTTAATAAATGTTGAAAATTACCATGCACTCCAAAGTACCCAATTCCACAAATATATTTTTAAATGTTCTTTAACAACATACAACATTAAACCACTGTCCTTTAACTTTATGTACAAAAACAGATTATTATCTGTTAGGGGGAATTTAACACAGTGGCATCATACTCACATTAAGATGTCGTATGAGTTTCTTGAGTCTTATGGGTAATTCTGTTTTTGTCTCAGTCTCTTGAACAAGCACGATCATCTCTTCTGCAAAGCAGTTCAATGTGGATCTGGAACAGTTCTGCTGGAGTGAGAAGACAACACCTTGAAGCATCTATGGTAAACACAGGCAAAAACACCAAAATATTTGATAACTTTATATGCCTGAAAATAAGTACACAAAGAAAAAAATAGCATGTCTTGTAAATGTAGTAAATAATAAAATAACACATTTCCCCCACAGATTATTTATAAGATGCAGTGCAAAATATTATTGATTATATGCCTATATACTTATTCGCAATTAACAAAGTCCAACATCCTGTAGGAGGGAGTGGTCTGGTTTCTGTGCTGTTAAATATGTTCCCCGAAAATCATGAACATGTACGTTTTCTTAAAAATACTAACTTTCAGACACACTTCTTCAACAAATGCAATATTGAGCTACATAAATTACAAATGAAGAATACTATTACATGCAAGAAACACATACCCAATAATTGCTTAGCGTTGGTGTGTATAGCTTGGAATCGTTTACTGCCTGTTATAATAGAAGAACACATTGGTGTCATTAGCAAGTAAATTAGAAGTGTTATTATTGTATAGGTGTTTTTAAATACATTTTGTTAAAGTAAGTTATGGAAATATGATAATCAATCTAGCAAAATATGGATACAAATTCATCTTCAGCTTTTACCATTATTTGTTTATATTTAGAGGCATTTCAATCTGCTCAAAGAATGGCATACTTAGGGTATTATTAATTTGCATAAACTTGAACTACATTGCAGTCCAATAATTGCAGTAATTTTCTTGTAGGCTGCTTTGAATGAACATGCCAATTAAATGCGTGTGAAAGTGCTATTTAGATTTGAATAAAGAAAAACCTACAAGTCACTACAAGTCAGTATGTTAGGCTGTGAAATTTCATGTGAAATATATCTTCTCTATTAAATACTGATGGCTGGGCAATGTTTTTGGTGTCATTCCAATTAATCCCATAGATTTTCTGTGCAGGTGAGGTCAGGGCTCTGTGCATGGCACTTGATTTCTTCTAAACCACATTGGCAAACCAGGTCTTCATAGGGATTGTCCCGGTGACACTTTAGGGCTTAGATCCTTCATTCCAGTGAAGGGGAATTCTTAATCCTACAGTTTACAAACATATTTAAAGAGAACTGTGTGCTTCCAGCTTTGTGGCAACAGTAAGGAAAAAAGACCCACATATTACTGAGTCACATGAATTTATTAACCACGTGCTTTCGTAAACCTACATGTATACAATGGAGCTAGACACCTGCTAGTCATGGAAGCGACAACAAGAAAGTTGAGTTTTGTATTATTGTTACAAATACACATCACCTGATAATAGGGAGATCTAATAATCTGTTTTTTCTATACAGACTAAAGAGAAAATCATTACTCACTTAATGCTGCTGCGGCTATATACACACATACACACACTGGTTTCCACCCAATGTTGATGGCACGTGGGTATCTTTTGATTGCTAAAGACTCAAAGCACTTTTGTACGTCGCTCTGGATAAGGGCGTCTGCTAAATGCCGCAAATGAAAATGGAAATGTCGAAGGGAAGTAAGCATAATTGGTCTTTCATCTACTGCATTAAGTTTCCTTGGCCGGCCACTACATCTAGAGACCTCAACATTTCCTGTTTTTTTGTGCTTCTTTCAAATAGTTTGAACAGTACATTTTAAAACCCCAGTTGCTTTAAGATCTTTGTCTCTTGCTTATGAACTATAACTATCTCGTGTCTTTTGCTGTGCTCAGCCTTACAATAGTGTATGACCTGCGGCATGGAAATTTCTTACACTACTTTACCTAATTTGCAGAGTTTAGTTATCCTCCTACATAGCTGTTTCTGTTTTAGTTAATGACTGTGTTTCAACCTACATATTAAAATTGATTATAATTAGCATCTGCTTGGTATAAGTAGTTATTTGTGTACAAAATGTGTATAATATATATATATATATATAATATATATATATATATATATATATATATATATATATATATATATATTATATATTTTATATATATAAAATAGGGCTGTCAAAATTAACTCATTCATAACGAGTTAACCCAAACTAATTTTAAAGGCACAAATTTTTATTAATTATTTTTAATCACTAAACATTTGTTTAGGCTGAAATCCAGCACCAAAATCCGCCATGATGCACACATCTAGCAATTAAATTTATTTGCAAATTATGGTAAAAAATAAGTATTTGGTCACCTACAAAAAAAAGCAAGATTTCTGGCTCTCACAGACCTGTAACTTCTTCTTTTAAGAGGCCCCTCTGTCCCCCTCTTGTTATCTGTTGGCACCTGTTTGAACTCGTTATCAGTATAAAAGACACCTGTCCACAACCTTAAACAGTCAGACTCCAAACTCCACTATGGCCAAGACCAAAGAGCTGTCAAAGGACACCAGAAACAAAATTGTAGACCTGTACCAGGCTGGGAAGACTGAATCTGCAATAGGTATGCATCTTGGTGTGAAGAAATCAACTGTGGGAGCAATTATTAGAAAATGGAAGACATTCAATACCACTGATAATCTCCCTAGATCTGGGGCTCCACGTCAGATCTCAACCTGTGGGGTCAAAATGATCACTAGAACGCTGAGCAAAAATCCCAGAACCACACGGGGGGACCTAGTGTATGACCTGCAGAGAGCTGGGACCAACTAACAAAGGCTACCATCAGTAACACACTACGCCACCAGGGACTCAAATCCTGCAGTGCCAGACTTGTCCCCCTGCTTAAGCCAGTACATGTCCGGGCCCGTCTGAAGTTTGCTAGAGAGCATTTGGATGATCCAGAAGAGGAAAGGGAGAATGTCATATGGTCAGATAAACCAAAATAGAACTTTTTGGTAAAAACACAACTTGTCATGTTTGGAGGAGAAAGAATGCTGAGTTGCATCTAAAGAACACCTACTGTGAAGCATGTGGGTGGAAACATCATGCTTTGGGGCTGTTTTTCTGCAAAGGGACCAGGATGACTGATCCGTGTAAAGGAAAGAATGAATGGGGCCATGTATCGTGAGATTTTGAGTGAAAACCTCCTTCCATCAGCAAGGGCATTGAAGATGAAACATGGCTGGGTCTTTCAGCATGACAATGATCCCAAACACACCGCCTAGGCAACGAAGGAGTGGCTTCGTAAGAAGCATTTCTAGGTCCTTGAGTGGCCTAGCCAGGAGCTCACAAGCATGACTGTTTAGATCCGACGGCAGGTTGGGTTGGAATGGGGACTTATAAAGGGGAATGGTAACGAGGGACAGGTGTCAGCTTTTTAGCGCTGAGCACGACAGAGAGAAGCAGCGTGAGAACCTCCGAGGGGGGCGTGGCAGGTGGATCCCTGACAATACTGCGATGCACTGTGTATTCTGACAACTTTCTATCAGAACCAGCATTTACTTCTTCAGCAGTTTCTTAAGCAATCTATTGGATCGGAACACACAGGTCAGCCTTCACTCAACACGCCTTGGCGCCCATAAACTCTGTTGCTGGCTCACCACTGTTCCTTCCTTTTCATAGATACTGACCACTGCAGACCGGAAACACCCAGCAAGAGCTGCAGTTTTGGAGATGCTCAGACCTAGTTGTCTGGCCATCACAATTTGGCCCTTGTCAAACTCGCTCAAATTTTTACACTTGCCCATTTTTCCTGCTTCTAACACATCAAACTTTGAGGACAAAATGTTCACTTGCAACCTAATACATCACACCCACTAACGTGTTGTATACAGAAAGTATTCAGTATAGGCAACTAGCTTCAAGCAACATGGATTTAAAGTTATAGGATGTCCAGAGCGTCACGTCTTCACATCAGATACCTTTGACCTCGTGATGTGATGGCTGAAATTTAATTGGATAAAAATATATGACTATTGAGAATAACTAAATACATATACACAAATACATTACAACATAAGTCAGTAATTATATATGTATATATATGTATATGTGTGTGTGTGTGTGTGTGTGTGTGTGTGTGTGTGTGTGTGTGTGTGTGTGTGTGTGTGTGTGTGTGTGCTTTCTACAAACACAACAAAAGTGTGAATGAACCCACATCAGAATGTACTTATTTATACAGACTTCAAAGCACTCAAATCTCTGGATAGGCCCTATGCCAAATGCCATAAATGTAAAGGTCAAAACTGTAACTGAGACTGAACAGCATCCAAAACACCATGTAATCAATGTGCAAATAGCCCTTCTATACCTGCTAACACCACACATTAATTTTATTTATTGCCATTTATTAAATAATCTAAAAATAGAAAAATGGCAAACACAAACCAGGAGTCAATTCCAATTCAAGTTCCATTTTTGCCTTTTGGTCTTTACCCTGTTCATTCATTACAAGTGAAAGTCTTCTATCTTTCTCTTTAACCTTTTTCCCTGACTGTTCCTTTGGTGCTCACAGCTGTCTGTGCATTCAAGATTTACAGAGATTTGTGATTACTGCCAAATAAAAGAATCAGAAACTGATTTTATACTTATGCTGCAAGTATGAAGTCTTTACAAATCTGTCAGGAAGCGACCGGTTGGACCCAACTGCAGGACTCAGGCTAAGTAATATAAAAAAGGTTCTTTAATAAAAGAAACACAGTCCGAAAAAGTTCTAAGTTTGGGCTGACATACAGAGAAACACAGGGAAACCAAAAATCTTAGCCTATAAAATACAGTCGTTTATCCATGAGCCGGCAGACAGAGCAATGTTGGAAAGACAAAAATCAGAGTACAAAAAAAAATCACAAACCAATCCGAGCAGGGAACAGAGCAATGGAGAGCAGATAAGAAGCAGAAACGGGAAACCAAAAGGCGAATACTGGTAAGAAACATATCCATATAGCCTACCTGGTAATAGTGACAACAAATCGCCAAGTGGGCGTAGTTCTGAGAGTACTTGGGGAAGACTGTGCTGGCCAGAGGATCCAAAGTTAAAACATCTGTTTGGCAGCCTACTATTTCATTTTCCTCTGAGCCAGAAAGCTCTCCACAATGGTGTTGAAACCCAGAAAGTAGGAAAAAAGTGATACCGCCATGGGGTCTTCGCTGTTGGGTGAGCTGACCTATTTGCCGACCTACAGCAGTCACAATTCTAGGCCCTTCTTCAATTGTACACAGAGCAGGTCCATGGCTCATTAAAAGACATTCTGCAGCATGCTTGAGAAGCTGGCTGTGCAGCTGCACTCTTGGCCACTACCCAGGACCTGCTTAACAAGATGGGGTCACATATTGATGCAAATGAGGCTCACTCTAATCCAATGGCCGGACATTTGGGCCCCCAGAAAACATTAAACCATGCAATGGTTTGCTTATATTGGCTGGGCATTCATGGCGATGGTAGGTCATGAATGTCAGCTGCTGAATCTGCCAGGCAGCCCAAAAGGCCATTGTGCCCATTATTGTGAATCAAGGTCCCCTTAATGGGCAACCATTAAGAGGCAGTGTAGAGTGCCATTCAAAGCCGTACCTTTCTGTGGCATCTCAGCAGTGATGCCCGTCCTAAACCAATATTTTCCTCACAGTAGAACAAAAAAAAAAGATCATTCTGAATCTAATGGCTGCAACATGTCTTGAAAAAGTTGGGGTGGGATAACAAAAGTCTGAAAAAAGTAAGTTATTGAAATTAAACAATTGGAGAAATAGAAACAGAAACTGATTAGGTTAATTGATAACAGGTCAGTAAAATGATTGTGTATTAATATTGTAACATAGAGAGGCAGAGGCTCTCTGAAGTAAAGGTTAGCAGAGCTTCACCAATCTGTGAAAGACTGTGCCTACAAGTTGTGGAACAATTTCAGAATAATGTTGACAAATTACATGGTGTTAATACAGTAGTCAGTAGGTTCCTGAAGGCCAATACACATACAGAAGCATTTTATAAGTTTCTCCCCCAATGTGCTCAGGGCTCGCTCGCTACCCTCGCTACCCTTTGTTTCTGGTATTTACGGTTCCTCCTGCATTTGCCAAACCCATTCCAAATGCCCAAAAGAAAATCCAGCCATGCCTGGAAGTTACTGCCCATTACCTTCAAAGGGTTTTTTTGACTAATGGCGGCTCATATACGGTGATACCTTTATATGGTTCAGACTCCAGTTTCTGATTTTGGTTCCCACTCGAGGCACATGCTTTTGTCACAAGATGTTAATGACAAAAAATCCCTTATGGCCAGGGCATGGCCTTAGGTGCCTGTCCAGCCTGAAGGGCTCTGTAGAGGCCATCTTCTCAACTGGCAAATAAATTGCCTTAACCTGACCATGTCCTAGTGTGGCTGCAGTAGCCTCTTACAGAAATCACAAAACCTGTGTGAACAGGCTAGTGCAGCAGTTTCTGCCTCAAGCACAGTATAAGTTCCTGTCCCTTATAGCGATTTATATTATGGTGCTTATGAATATGGGAGAAGCCTTGCTGTCCAGACAAGCTGTGACACACAGGGAATGGAAACACCCAGAAGTGGTCAGTCGGTTTTTCAAAACATTTTACGACGCAGAGGTGAGCCTCTTTGCTTCACATGAGACAGCACAATGCTCCTTCTGCTAACTAGACGCAATGGCCCATATACAGCCCAGACCGTGTCCTTGCGCATTTCCACCAATCGCTCTGCTCCCAGGAGCCCTGGCGAAGGGTCTCGCTGCTTACTGATAGCACCTTGTTGACTGACCAAAGTATGGTTCTCAGATCCATCTCAAGATTCCATCTCAGGAGCAGGGGACAATGTTTCATTCCCGTCCTGAGCACTGGAACCGTCATGTATGACCCCCTGAAGGGATGCTGGGTTTCCAGCCATTGTAGTACAGTGCTAGGGCTGGAGGAATGGAGGAAAACTAAATTGGAGGTATTTAGAATCGCGTATAAAGACAGTATGCTCAGCTACAGACAGGCGCTAAAAGCTGCTAGAGCTGAACACCTGAGCAAACTTATAGAAAACAACAAAAACAATCCCAGGTTCCTTTTCAGTACAGTAGCTAAACTAACTACAAATCAGGGCTCTGAAAATTGTGTTCCATCACAGTTTAGTAGTGAGGACTTTATGATTTTCTTCACTGAAAAAATAGATAACATTAGAAAAACAATTGTGGCAGTTCAACCTCTGACACCATCTCCTGAGACAGTGTTACCTTCAACTCCACAACTCCACTGTTTTACATGTATAGGACAGGAAGAGCTGTATAATGTTATTGCCAAAGCTAAATCGACAACATGTCAGTTAGATCCAATTCCTACTAAATTACTGAAGGAAGTGTTATATACAACTGGTGAACCTCTTCTGAATATTATTAACTCCTCACTATCTTTAGGTCACGTCCCTAAATCCCTCAAGTTAGCAGTTATTAAGCCCCTCATTAAAAAACCTAATCTGGATCCAAACACGTTATCAAATTACAGACCCATTTCAAATCTCCCATTTATGTCTAAGATTTTAGAAAAGATTGTCGCTGCCCAGTTATGTTCCTACCTGCAAGAGAACAATATCTTTGAAGAATTTCAGTCAGGTTTTAGGCCCCATCATAGCACAGAAACTGCTCTAGTTAAAATAACTAATGACCTGTTTTTAGCTTCAGACCAAGGCTTCATTTCGCTGTTGGTTTTACTTGATCTTAGTGCTGCTTTCGACACTATAGACCATGATCTCCTCCTAGATCGATTACAAAATTACATCGGCATTCAGGGACAGGCATTAAGCTGGTTTAAATCCTACCTGTCCGATCGTTACCATTTCGTAGATTTAAATGGAGAGCTATCCAGGCTAATGCAAGTAAATTATGGCGTGCCGCAAGGTTCAGTTCTAGGACCCCTGCTGTTCACAATATACATGCTTCCGTTAGGAAATATTATTAGAAGGCATGGAATTAGCTTCCATTGTTATGCTGATGATACTCAGCTATATATTTCATCTAAACCAGGCGATATAGCTCAATTAAGTCGGATAACTGAGTGTGTTAAGGAAATAAGAGATTGGATGACCCATAACTTTCTACTTTTAAATTCCGATAAGACTGAGATTTTGCTCATCGGACCAAAAACTAGTATACAGAAGCTCCAGCATCTCAACCTGCATTTAGACGGATGTTCTGTAACCACTAATTCAACAGTAAAAGACCTGGGTGTTATTTTAGACAGCGACTTGTCTTTCAAAAATCATATCAATCAAGTTACTAAAACAGCCTTCTTTCACCTTAGAAATATTTCTAAGCTAAGAAATATGTTGTCTTTATCCGATGCAGAAAAGCTCGTCCATGCGTTCATGACCTCCAGAATAGACTACTGTAATGCATTACTAGGTGGATGTCCTGCGTCATTAATAAACAAGCTTCAGTTAGTCCAGAATGCAGCAGCCAGAGTTCTTACAAGGGCAAGAAAATATGATCACATAACCCCGATCTTATCGTCCCTACATTGGCTTCCTGTTAAGTTTCGAATAGACTACAAACTATTACTTCTCACTTATAAAGCACTAAATGGTTTGGCTCCCATATATCTATCCAGTCTTTTAACTCGCTACAATCCGCCACGCTCCTGAGATCTCAAAACTCTGGGCTTCTAGTAGTTCCTAGAATAGCAAAGTCCACTAAAGGTGGTAGAGCTTTTTCACATTTAGCTCCTAACTCTGGAATAGTCTTCCTGACGGTGTTCGGGGCTCAGACACACTCACCCAGTTTAAGTGTAGATTAAAAACATATCTTTTTAGCAAAGCCTACACATAACACACATCACATCATAACCTTGTGCTCCAGAACATCTGATCACATGCACATTATCAACTTGTGCTGTTAATATCATGAACAGCAGCTACGCTAATTGCTCTCCACTGCTTCTCTTTCTCTCCCATCCCGAGACACCCTGAGGTTTGGCCAGCTCCAGTCACCTCCCACCTCGTGATGATTACGGACCTTTGAAGAAGTAGATGCCGAACTCACAAACATCCGAACCATCTAGAGACGTACCAGTGCCATTTGGATCCCGCTACATGTGTGGAGTTTGGCATTGGACCTCCTGGAGTGTTAAAGGCTCTGGCATGGAGAAGCTGATGCTGGATCTGTGGTGATCACAAATGCTGAGCTCATAAAACTCGGAGCTACTAACCATATAGACTGTATAAGACTGCAGAAAGAACATCACTTATAATCTTATACTCCAGTGCTCATGTTAGTTCTCACTCTCCAGTGTTCTGTATTGTTGAAAGATTTATGATCAAACTCTTGATGTCACCCAAAATGAGGATGGGTTTCCCTTTTGAGTCTGGTTCCTCTCAAGGTTTCTTCCTCATAACATCTAAGGGAGTTTTTCCTTGCCACAGTCGCCACAGCTTGCTCATCAGGGACAAATTCACACCATTCACCTTCACTGTTGATTTGTGTAAAGCTGCTTTGAGACAATGTCTGTTGTGAAAAGCGCTATACAAATAAACTTGACTTGACTTGACTAGGGCTCCCTCCACCGGAAGAAGCTTTGCCCTCAAATAGCATGCTTTTGATGGTTGCTGAATGACACACCATGCAAACACAGTTCACTGCCAAGTTGTTTCAGTGCTGGAGTTCCTGCAAGAAAAATATTCCACAGGTATAGGTCGACTCTAAGGGTTTATGTGGCTGCCATTTTGGCTTATCACAACCTGATTAACAGGGTCTCTGTGGACAAGCACCCCTTAGTCGTCTGCTTCATTCGTGGAGAAAAGCGACTGAGGCGGACCATCAGAGCTACAGTCCCTGCATGGAACTAAGCTCTATTTCTTGAGGCTCTGGTTGGGGCCCCCTTTAAACCACTGGAGTCAGCACCTGTCCAGCTCCACCTCTAGTAGATAGGGCCTTTTCAGCCAGGGCTGTTGCATCTTCCAAGCCCCTAGCAAGAGGTGTTCCCTTGCAGAAAGTATGTGATGCGGCAGGTTGGTCCTCCTCGCACACGTTCATCAGATTTTATAGTTTGGATGTCCTTGAGTCAACATCCCGAAGTCAGGTCTGAGACCTTTTCATGTTTGTGTGCACACACTACACAACTTTAAGGGTCCAGACACTTATAGTGTGGCAGGGTTGGTATTCTCACTCCCATAGCATAGCATAGAGTGTAGTTTTGATAGGGAATGGTTGGGTTACTTGAGTATAACCCTGTTCCCTTAAAAGGTGGAAACTAATTATTTAATGATGAAAGCAAAAGCAACAGGTGCAAAAAGAACACCTATTGCCTACATCTATTTTCCTTTTCTGGTTGTAATTTACCATGCAAGTGAGCTTTAACAATGCACAAACTTCATTTACACCCTAAATAAGTCATGTGCACACTCTATTCTCTACAGGCATTGCCCTAAAACTTTTTCTATTTAAAGTACTATAATTGTCAGATATCGCAAGCCCAAATGATATACACAATATGTACATTTGTGATCTTTGGATCATTATGATATAATGTGCAGTCATTTTCATTAATAACTTGCTTCTGGTTTAAGTGAATCTTTTGCTACATTTACACAAAGCATTCTACTAATCCTGCACAGTATTAAAGTATATATACATATATATATATATATATATATATATATATATATATATATATATATATATATATATATATATATACACAGTATATATGTGTGTGTGTGTGTGTGTGTGTGTGTGTGTGTGTGTGTGTGTGTGTGTGTGTGGTTCTGACATTTATGCATTTCAAATGTTCTAAGCTTGAAAAAACTGTTCTCACTGTCTGCAAATTATGGATATTTGTTTATGAAACATGCTGTCATCTAATCATTAGGAATGTGATCTCCCACACCCCATCCTGTTATCATTACTTCTTTACAAAAAGGGGTGGATATAATTAGCAAGTAAACCCTGATACCTTTGACAATCAGCTCATATGTACTACACATACATATATATATATATATATATATATATATATATATATATATATATATATATAATGTGTGTGTGTGTGTGTGTGTGTGTGTTTATCTACGTTTTCATAAACAACATAATAAAGGGGACAAAATGGTCCAAGCTTAACAGGGTGGTGTGGAAATCCCAGACTGTGCAAGGACGAAGCACCCACAAGCAAAAATAAATCGACAAGTAACACTGCTAAACATGTATTTAATTGGAAAGTGATTGAACAACAACGATTTATGCAGATTTAAGCTAATATTAAATGGTAATATCCCATTATTACTCTGACCTACATAAGGCATAATTCACGTTTGCAAAGGTTCCCTTTGATAATAAATGAGCGACGTAGTTTCCCTTTCAGTTAAGTATAAACGCGCAGTTGGCAACAAAAGACAGAATGAGAGAGAGAGAGAAAAAAAGAGAGAGAGAATGTGTGAGAAAATCAGTACCCCTTTGGAGAGATTTTCCATGAACCACTGCACATGTCTTATAGTTTCCATACTGCATTCACACTTGACTTGTCTCAGGACCATCGCACCGAAATAAAAAAGCAGTGGTGTTAACTCCATGTAAAGCTGGTGCTGCTCTGCTCTTCTCAAAAGTGTTTCCAGCGCGGGCTCGCCACGCGCACCACATTTCCCAACATTTCCACATTGTTCTCTCGTCCTAATCCGTAATCCACACTCAGAAGACCGAGCCGAAATGAACAGATCTGCGATTGAAAAACAGCCGCAGTTCTTGGCTTAGTATCGCTTTGCTCTCCCGTCTGAGCGCTGGGTCCAGGATGCAGTTAGCATTTGACAGCATGGCTTACTTACAGAATGAGCTCATTAAAGCTCCGCCTTGATAAATCAAATGGTCCAGATGGTCCATCTTACAGCTGTACTACACATCATATACACCTTTTACCACTATCCTATATCTAATAAAATTGCAATGCTTGGTAAGATTAGAGAAGATTAATCTGAAAGCATTGTCTTCCAAAGCATGAAAGGTGTTGCAGCGACTGGAGTGAAAAATATCCTGTGCGTCTCTTCGCTCGCGCGCAGAAGTGGGTAGTAAAGCAGTGCAAGTTACTTTACTAAAGTAGATTTTTTTTCTGCAATCAAAAAGTTTGCTTCAATATTTATTATTTTTGGACTTTTACATTCACTCATTTTTTACACAGATCGTTCACAGATCGTTTCTTTAGTTTTAATCTCTTTGATGTCATGAATAATTTTTTTCTGGTTTACGAAACTAACAAGAAGTCAGAAGGCAACAAGAAGTATGGGGTTAACGTGGATGAGACAGAGGAGTCAGTGATGTAAACATGACTGAGAACAGAGACATTCCTGATCACCTCGTCATCACCATCATCATCATTTTTTCTCTGCTGTTTTGTGTTCTATTTGGTGGTTGTTCAGCCTGGATGCATTTATTACGTAACACAATTTTATTATTTAGATGGTTCTCACACCAGACATTCCTTGTCTGTTCAGTGTCTATAATATTCACAATGTTAGTATGTAAGGTATAAAGGGAGTCGTTATCTGGGCTCACACATCTCCGGCTAGTATGTCTTCTTATCTAAACAGGAAACAACTTTAGGTCAAGCTTTCTTTCCAATGTGTATATATACTTCTGTTGCCTGCAATAAACGGAAGAAGACATTGCTCCATTCTGTGTGCTGTGGATTCTTCCCTGATATCAGAAAGGCATCGCAGTTCATAACCTCTCCAAGATTTAAGTTTCGTTTGGGCCTGATAAAAATCTAACAATTTTGGTGTCAGAAGTGGGATACTTTCCGGCAATATCCGAAAGGGAGATCACGCATCAAGGTAAGTTTTAGGATACTTCCTCGCTTGTGGGCATTTTCCCATTTGCCAGCCAATAGGTCTGCATGTGTGTTCGAGTCTTGGTTATGCATTAATTGTTTGATTAATGATAACAATTTTCTTTGGTGGGATGATTCCGTCGCGACAATGTTTTTCTCACCTTAGACATAAGATGCAAGATTAGAAGAAGTTTTTTTACGGTCTTTCTAATAGAGGCGATATTGTCTGAAGTATCCAAAAAGAATCCACGATAATTTTTATATGCCTGAAAGAAAATAGATTAATAAATTAATTAATTCATTGATTTAAAAAGAAAGAGAGAAAAGGAATGAAAGAAAAAGGGAAATTTTTAAAAGACTTTAATTTTTTTTTGGCTTCATAGTCTATCCCCCAAGACGGCGATCCCCCTGGTGCATAGCGCAGCTGTATTGTCTGAGTGTTATGTGATGTGTGTATTGTCTAAATGTTAAGTGTTGTGTGTCTGTTCTTTGTTTTGTGTAAAGAAGTTGGGTCATGACATCTCTCGCTTACTGCCGGAAGAAAATCCCAAAGATTGGATGTATAGAAATTGTGTCGGTTTTTGGAATAATACTTATTTAGACCATTTGGCATTAGGGAGTGAAATTGTGTCACATCTAGATAAATAGATAATTTCCTAGAGATTTAGATGCTGCTAGAGGTTTCTACTATGCTCCAGGTTAAGTTAACCCGTTATGCTCTTCGCTGCAACAGGAATTGGTGCATTCCAGCCTCAGAACAAACTCAAGGAGGAGGTCCTAGGAAAAAAAAGGGGAGTTCATCTATTAGGGAATAGATAAGAGTTCCAATTTCACGTCCTGTAACTCACCTTTTGCCTGTGGTGACTCCGACTGGTACAAATTTTATCATAGCTTTACAATAATTCCAAACTCCAAACCTTTTAGAAAGATATATGATGCATAAAATGGGAATGAAAATTCAGTTTTTTTAAACAATGTTTCACTGTTTTTTTTCCTTCTGTCCTCATGCTCTCAACTGAGCCACAGCCACATCCGGAAGATTTCTTCCAGTGTAGTACAGAGGTCCTGCCGGATGAACCAAATTTAGGTGAAATTAACCCTAAATTATGGGCCTCTCAAAAAGACGAGGCAGGTTTAATTCAATTAAAACCGTATCATGCATTTATGAAAACACACCATCCAGTTTTTGTTAAACAATATCCATTGTCTAAAGAGAAGAATGTTGGCATTTCTCCAGTTATTGACAATTTACTGTCACAAGGTGTTTTAAATGTGTCTACATTCACCTCACGATTAATACCGGTTGGATAAAAGGCGGATATGGAGGCTAACACAAGATTTACGAGAGATTATTAAATTAGTTATTCCGTTAGCTCCTTTGGTGCCCGATGTAGCTACCATTGTTAACTCTATACCAGCAGGTCACAAATATTTTTACTGTGATTGATCATTGTTCTGCTTTTCCTTTTGGCCTCAGAGACACAGCCGCTTTTCACGTTTACCTATAGAGGACGTCAATTCTGGACCCGTCTTCCTCAGGGCTTTGTTGACTCACCAGCCGTATTCTCCGATGTAGTGCAAAGAACTTTGGCCGATATCCACCTGCCAGAAACAACCTGCATCCTTCAATACGCAGATGACATCCTTGTCACAGGACTGACTGAGCAGGACTGCCACAAAGCTTCAGTGGTCGTCTGCAATGTCCTGGCTCAGGCTGGATTTAAAACTACAGTGGGTGAAGAGAAAGGTCTCATATCTGGGCCATGTGATCTCAGAAAGCCAACTTAAGGTATAACAGGACCAAATACAGCTTGTGACTAGGTTTTCAAGACCTCAGACTGGAAACAGATGCAGAGCTTTCTTGGGAATGATGAACTACTGCTGAGCATGGAGCCTTGACTGCGCACAGCATGATAAAGTTTTGCATAGTGCTATTGATCACAAAGCTCCTCCATCACATTCTCATTCTTCTCATACATCTCACATCTTAACCTTGTGCTCCAGAACATATGATTGCATGCACATTATCAACAGTTAATATTAATATTAATTTATTGTTAATATCATAATCAGCAGCTACGCTAATTTCTCTCCAATGCTTCTCTTTCTCTCCCCATTCTGAGGCATCCTGAGGTTGGCCAGCTCCAGTCACGTCCCAGCTCATGAAGATTATGGACCTTTGAAAGAAGTAGATGCCGAACTCGCAAACATCCCGTACCATCGAGAACGTACCAGTGCCAATTGATCCCACTACATGTGTGGAGTTTTGACATTGGACCTCCTGGAGTGTTTAAAGGCTCTGGCATGGAGAAGATGTGCTGGATCTGTGATGATCACAAATGTTGAGCTCAGTAGCTCCTAGTTTTATAACCATAAAGACTGTATAACACTGTAGAAAGAACATTACTTGTAATCTTATACTCCAATACTTATGTTAGTTCTCACTCTCCAGTGTTCTGTATTGTTGAAAGATTATGATCAAACTCTTGATGTCACCCAAATGAGGATGGTTCCCCTTTGAGTCTGGTTCCTCTCAAGGTTTCTTCCTTGCCACAGTCGCCACGGCTTGCTCATCAGGGTAAATGCACACCATAATCAGCGTGACACTAAAATCGGTAGTAGTAATGGCAACTTTTACTCAAGTACATGCCAGAGCCCAAACTTCTTTACTTTAAGTGTAGTCAGTACTTCAGCTTTTACCAGTCTTTTAAAACATAAGTATCTGTACTTCAACTTTAGTGAAGGATGGTACTTTTGCCATCTCTGCTTGCATGCCCTGCCTTCTTTTGATGTTTTCTTTTTTTATTTTTGAACAGAAGGAATACATTCCTACAGATTCACCTGTAGGCTATATAGCACTTAACCCAGACATGCCCTATATGAAACGAAAATTATGAAATTATGAATGAGAGGAACCTGGAAACTGGTTATATGGTTGATATAATGCAACATATTTTTGATATATTTGAGTTAGATTTTTGGACTTTTGTAGGTAACAGTTTGGGCAGCTCTTAAACAATGTTCTTGTTGGGTGCAACTGTCATCCACTGCACACTGTTTCATTATCAGCAAAAGATTATGCTCACTGGCTGAATGGACTTGTTGGGCTGCTCTCATATAGCACGTTGCTTTGTCTTGCTCTTCTCTGGTTCTGAAAGAAGAATGACAAACACGAAGATGATCCTGACACTGGTGAACTGATTCTTGGTCCTCTTGAAGTAAAACTTGCTTCTGTCCTTGTTGGGGGGGAAAGATGCCACAAGTGGATTATTGGCTGAGAGCTTACAATATACAATAGGTACTGTATGCACTATATTTGGAACAAAGCGGAAGATGAAGAGTGATGGGATGTGACAGAAAGAGTGACAAGATGGGGCTAGCCCTTTACCTCATTGTTCCCCAATGGGGTAAAAGAGCTAGCCCATCCTGTCACTCTCTCATTCCAAGTAAACATAGGAGACAGTTTTTTTTGTAAAAATCCCAGGACACGAGAAGTTTCTTAAATACTCAAACCAGCCCATTTGGCAAAAACATCTTATGAAGAGATTACATGTTTTTTTTCCATTCTGATGTTTGATGTAAACATTAACTAAAGCTCTTGACCTGTCTCTGGCATGATTTTCTGCATTGCTCTGCTGCCACATGATTGAACAATTAGATAACTGCACAAAGCTTTCTGTGGCAGCTGAAGAAGGAGTTTCATCTTCCTGCGAAGATGTTGGTGAACTACAACTGCCATCATTGAATATATCCTCACATCCTCCATTATGGTCTGGTTTTCTGCAGATACAGCCAGGGACAAGGCCAAGCTGCAGCATGTCATCCACTATGCCGATTAGGTAATCGCCTGCAGTCTTCCATCCCTCCAGGAGCTGTACGTCTCCAGGACGTACAGCCAAGCTGTGACACGTCTTATCCTGAAAACAAACTCTTTCCGTCCCTCCCCTCCCCTTTCCTTACACCACAAGAGAAACAACAGTTCTTCCCCACTGCAGTCAGCCTGCTAAACAGTGCCCCACTTATCTGTATAAAGCTGCTTATCTGTATAAAGCTGCTTATCTGTGTAAAGCTGCTTTGAGACAATTTTCATTGTTAAAATTGCTATACAAATAAAAATTAATTGAATTCACCTTTGCTTTTACATTCTGAATTGCACTACTTCTCATGCAAAGCCAATTTCTGTATACAGTATTATACAATTTATCATAGTTTATTTAGTACGCATTTTGTATCTGTGTATATGTTCGCACCGGATGCCAAGACAAAATCCTAGTACTGAAAAGTGCTTTTTGCTGAACCTGGCAATAAAACATTTACTGATTTAGATTTTTTCAGATTCTGATTCTGAAATGTAGAGGGGTACAGGTGGTCTTAATAAAGTGATGGTGAGTAGGTATACAGTATATTGATTTTAAAATGTCGATATATCCAATTAAATGGATGGCAATTAAAAAAAAAAAACAACACACATTTTTTTATAATGAGGAAACAAAGTATTATTATAGGGTGTATTCAAATGGTTTGACCAGTTAAATTGGAAAAAACAATATTATGAAATACTGCAAATTCTCACATCGTCATACTTTTGACAACTATACATAGTGTCACATTACATAGTTTGGTATAGAATTCTACAATATATAGTTAAAAACTATATATATATATATATATTGGAACTACAAATCATGAAATGCTGCACAGGATGGACAGTATTATTTATAATTTTTTTTTTTTTAAATAACATGTTTGTACTGATTTTTGAACTGGCAACATTCTTTATATTTTTATCTTACCATTACCACAGATATCACTAAGGTGCTTTCAAAGGATGTGGTGGACTGAGTCCATAAATGGATTTTGGAATGCTGAAATCTTTCCAATAAAGCAGTGTCATGTCTGCTTAACACTATCTTATACAAAACATTCTTCTACTTTCCCTTAATTGTACATACACATTTCTTTTCCAACTGCTGATATGTCTGGACCACATAAGTAATTGTGCAAAATACAGAAAAGAGTTAAGTGCCATAAAAATCCCCGTCTCATAAATAAGAGAACTGCACATTTCAGCCTAAAAAATGTCACAGAGGCTTTGGTTAAGTTACAAAGAAATTAGAATAGTTTACATTTATATAAAAATATAAAATAACACTGTTTAAAATAGAAACTAGAAATGCAGGTTGGCAGTGATCCAAACTTGAGTTGTATATGAAGCACCCCTTGCAGCTAAAGAATTAGCAATGAGCAAAAAAATCAAATAAAAAAACTAAAAAACTTGACACCCGTAATTTGTCATCTCAGTAAAGTGGACATGAACATCTATCCGTCTCCTTTTACACATGGTAAAGTGCCTGGTAAATGTGGTTAAAGCAGAAGGCATTTTATTATGAGTTTTAGAGCCTTTTGCAGTTCTGCATTGAGAGTGTGCAGCCATTTATGCTGACCCTTCTCATGCCCTGGCTCTCCGTCACTGGTGCAAGAGTTTGAGTCAAGCTAACCTGGGCATTACTAAAGGATGCAATTCTCCCACTTCCAGCAATATGCAGATTGACAGTTGTGGCATAACTGTTTTAATTGTGTCTTAGTCCCCTGTGTTGGCACATTGTCCTCTTGCTTTCTATCATCTGAAGGCTGAATATAAGTGTCCTTTTCAGGTACATGTGGCTTGAGCCACATAGGCACAGATAAGGCTACTCCGACATGTACCCTTCCCCAGTTCTGAGTCCCCTGTTCAGTTTCAGGACTAGATGGTGAGGGTAAAAGGTTACACTGAGAATTGTCTACTGTGTTATAAACAGGTGCAGTTCATGCGCTTGTGGCCAGTTAAAGTTTGTTAGTTGCTTTACAGCATCAGTGCTCTTCCAGTAGTCTCCCCTAATCAGATACTGAGGTTCTGGACTAACACACATAGGGAACCATTACAGGAACGCATTTGAGGACTAGCTGAGTGCAACTCTGAATCCATTGTCCATTGTCCATTCTCTGCAAGCGACCTTTGCTCATTCTTAATGGACTTGTTGGGCTGCATGTCAAGCTCTCAAATGACAAGTTGCTTCCTCTTGCTCTTCTCTGGCTCTGAGAGAAGAATGTCGAACATGAAGATGATCCTGACACTGGTGAAGTTATTCTGGAGCCTCTTGAAGTTGCTTCTGTTTTTGTCGGGAGGAAGTGTCACTAGTGGATTCCTTGGCTGAGGGCTTACAATGCACCATATATTTGTTGGAATGCCAATAGAGGGGAGAGGTTACCCTTGACTTGTACATGGAGACAAAATGGAAGAGGAAGTT
>JBCEWE010001830.1:0-22793 GCA_039877035.1 Silurus lanzhouensis
GTGGATTTTAAAATCACTTGTCGCTTTGAAATATCGCGTTATGGCTAGAAACTGATGTCATTCAAATTACCTCACGATCCACTTCCTCATCCTGCCTTCTGCTCTTTAGAGCTTTTCACGGGCACGCGCATGCTGTCTCTTCTCTCGCTCGCCGAGAGCTGCAGCTACCTCGCGGAGCGCGCCTCCGCTATATTCAGTCTTTTTTCATCCTCTACATCACGTCTATTTCATTTCTATGTAGTTAATCTCTGTCAACGCTACAAAATTTCTATTCGGAAATCTATACACATCATCCAAATGGCAGAATGCATAAAATGTGGTAAGATGTATGTATTTATTTTATTGTATTATGATCTCGATAAGGTTATAAAACGCGCCGTGCTGTTGATAAAAGCGCTGCATAAACCTATAAATATGGCGTTAAATAAGATCATCGGGTAAACGTGTTGTGGATGAGTGTGGATGTATATTCGTCTTGTCCAGGATGGAGAAATGTGCATATTATATTTAATTAGTTTTATTTTATTTTATTATCTATAGATAACGTCAACGTGTTTTGGGCACCGAAGTCTATGAAAAAGACCGACGTCCTATAATAAATATTAATGATAAAACAATAATACAGCAGCTGAAAGAAGCAGACTGGATGTATACTGTAACTAATAGGCACTGCATGCAACATATTTCATCTCTCAGACGCATGTAGCATAATTCGTCAATAATTCAGAAAGGGCATGAATCCACTGTTAGATTGCACATTTTTTTGTGAATAAGACTTGTGTTTTTTTCTGTGTTCTATCAGCAGCCAAGGAGAAAAACACTGCACAACCTGGAGGATTGCTGGACAATGGGGAAAATAGTCTTAAGGCTGTGATACCAACTAACCCTGTTTGTATGATGAACAGCACAGCTTGGCCTTTAGACCTGGGGATTTCTCTAGAGCCAGGGATTCAATAGTATCTCGGACAGACTCTTGTGAGCGGCTGGGCCTTAATCCATACAGCCACCCTGTCCTCCTGCTCTCTCCTCTCATTCTTATCTTCTGCCTGGGCTCTTATGGCAACTTAGTGGTGTTCCTCTCATTCTTTGACCCAGCAGTCCGAAAATTCCGTACAACTTCGACTTCATGATTCTGAACCTGTCCTTCTGTGACCTGTTCATCTGCTCATCACACGCCCATGTTTGCGCTCATCCTTTTCCTGGATGTCGGGGAAAGCGGAGGTGGGGTGTCAAAGGGCTTCTGCTTCGCTTTTCATCTCACCAGCTCAGGTTTCATCATCATGTCTTTGGAAACGGTGGCAGTCATTGCCCTGCATCGGTTTGCGCATGGTATTAGCAGCAGCCGAACCATGCCGCGTCCTTCCATGCACTTTGTCTCTCACGGCACTGCTGTGGACTTCTAGCTTCACCCTGGCGCCTTGGTCACCTTAAGAGCCTATCCCAGCAGCACTGGTCCCTGCCTGCCTCACTTCGGTCTCACTGGGATCAGGCGAAGGTGGTGGTGTATGTGTACCTCGCCGATTTCGCTTTTTGTGTAGGTGTAGTGTCCATGTCATATCTTATGATTGCACAGGCACTGCGAAAGAATGCCTTGTGCGGAAGTGTTCTGTTATTATGGTAGGTGCCACGCATCCCCCAGCTGTTCTCCAGCCTTCATTGCTGCCGGTTTCGAGGGCATCCAGTGTGTGTGCGTCCAGGTGCCCTCGCTGTACCGTAACCAGACCTATAATAAGCTACAACATGTTCAAACACACCCATTTACAAAGGTAGCAGTCGGCCAGGACTGCCACACATGCTACCTGCTGTCAGTTGGTTTCCAACCTGTCCACAGCCAAGGACTCCAAGGCTGTAGTGATGTGTGTGGTCATAGTCATATCTGTGCTTCTATGCTGTCTGCCCATGGGTGTGGCTTTGGCACAGGATGTTTTGTCGGCGAGAACAGCTTCGTTCATACCAGTTTGAGCTGTGTGGATTTGCTCTAATATTTCTCAAGTCAGGCATAAACCCATTTGTTTTACTCTAGAAACGTGCCGGCTTGCGGCGCCGTGTTCCTCTGCTTCCTCCAGTGGCTGGCATTCAGCTCCTTCTGCTGCAAGCACAAGACCCGTTTACACGCCATGGGCAAGGAACTCTTGAGGTAAACCGCAACAAGTCCTCACACCATGAAACCAACTCAGGCCTACATGCTCTCGCCAAAGCCACAGAGAAGACTTGTTTAGACCAGCGCGTGTGGGCCTAAGCCACTCGAGGACAGTTGCCCAGTATGCGCGCTGCTTTCTGAATGCAAATCCCATCCTCCTAGCACCTCCACACCCATCAACACTCGCATCGAGCCCTACTATAGCATCTACAACAGCAGATCCATCAGCCAGACCCAGTTCCCCAAACAGTCTAAACCCGGGGTAAACTCTCAGACCACTGGCTTTGCTAAGAGCTTCGTGGCCATGCATTACCACATCCACCAGGAGGCACTGCAGGACTTTGACGTACCTCGGCCCATCAGATCCCCACACCCTCAGTGTAAATGCTGGACTTCCACAACACATATTGGAGAGACACAGGTTGTTCCAGAATCTTCATACAAGGATTGCAGTTAAACACGTTTAAGCAAAATACCCGTCCAAAGTTTTTTCATAATTATTTTTTTTCAGGGAAGCCTTTGACAAAAGAGGAACATATGAAATCTTTTTCATGGCTGGATGAAATAAAGTTACATTTTGCTTAAATGTGTTCATTTTTCCTGCATGTATCGAAACTTTAGGGACTTCTGTAAAATGGCGTTTTCCTTACATATGTATGAGAGAATGTACATTATTTGTTATGCTGGACTGTGCACACTGAAATAGAATTTATGCTGATTATAACTTTAGGGAAAGTGTTGTAAAAAAAAAAAAAAAAAATCTATTTTACACTGACGGTGTTTTAATAAGCTGGTAAAGTGTCTGCATTACGATATAAGGTGTTTGTGAAGTTGGATTACATGGACTCATATTAAATGTTTTTTTTTTCCAAGTTGATTTTTTTCCCCTATACTGACTGTTTTAAAGAACAAAGTATTTTTACTGTACAGCAAGTTCATTGTGAGGCCAATTACAGTTTTTCTCAGTTGCTTTGATGCGTTTCTCAGACCAGAAACAAATTTCTCGAAACGAACCTGTTCCACATCATGTAGTCACTTGTGCACATCATAAAAACATATTTCTTGTTTGAACAAGAAATTAATCGATTTGTGAACATTTATCGGCTGTTTTCCTACATTTTCGGTTATTTCTCGTGTTGATCAAAATATATCGTTCAACAAACATCTCAACATCAGTTCATTGCACAAGACTTTAAATGCAAAATGGTTCAACCAGTTGCCATCCGTCAACCTAAAATTTCTGTTAAACATTTATTTGTAACTTGAATGATAAATTGTGCAGATGAATCTTGAATGTCACTAATGAGTGCAAGTGTACAGCATCAGATCGACTCGTTCTCTAAAATAGGTCAAAGGTGAATATTGTGAACCTTTAATTGGAGATGAACAACCAGGAAACGAACAGATACTACTTAGTACGGTACAGTAAAAGTGTATATCTGTTTGGTCTCTTGCAATCAATATCCCACACACAGTTAATGTGTACATTTGTGCTGTTGAAATTCATATGACATACAGAAGAAATTCAGCCTAGTGCATTTTCAACAGTGATCCAATACCCAATACCAACTATAGTTTATATCAGGAATACTGAAGCTGTGCAGCATCATACTGACAACATGACTAAACATTTAGATAATTTTGTTATTCTGATGGCAGTGATTTGTCATGACACAAATACTTACTTTTGAGAGATTAACTTGAGTTTTGAGGAAAAGGCTTTTGCAAGGAATCCAATTGTGGGTGTGCTGTTTGTACAAATTATTTAAGAAAAAAACATACTGGTTCGCAGATATTTAAGAATGATTCGAGAAATGCTCCAAAGAACTGAGAAAAAACTGTAAAATAAGGTGAAAGTAGGAAAAAGTTAATTCCTCATCAATGTTATACGTGTTTCAACCCCAAACAGCCTCAATAACTCCTAATCATTAGAGGGGAAAAAAAAATATATTTTTGCTTTACTTTTCCTGAAAACTATAAGCATCTAGATCTAATTACAACATTCCATACTTTGGTACGTTCATTAAACGATTGTGTACAATTGTCTGCTGTTTCCTACAATCTCAGATGTTTGTCATATTGATCAAATATATTATACTGGTTCTCATTTGAATAGTTTTAACCTCCGAAACATCTCAACATCAGTTCGTTGCATAAGTGATTGAGGCAAAATGGTTCAATCTTCTTCACATTTCCATTAAACTTGTTTTTTTGTTTTGGAAACATGTCTTGAATTGATGACTTGTGCAGATGAATCTTCATGTCACTAATTAAGGGTGAGTCCGGCAGTACGGCATCAGATCAACCGGTTCTCTCCATGTCAATCTTATGAACCTTCATTTGGTGAGCGTATACAGACAGCACAGAATTACAATTTCTGAAAATCTATGAACAACCAGGATACAAATGAACACTTGTATAGTACAGTAAAGTGTGAATTCGGTCCGGTTTCTTGCAATCAAATAAATAAAATTGTGCTGTAGAAAATGTATCGCTGTCATACATAAGAAAATTCAGCCTTGTGCATTTACAATCATGTATCTAAACCATAGTTTACCTCAGGAAATACTGAAACTGTGTGCCATCATACTGATAACATGACTAAACATCTTGAAGATCTTGTTTTGTGAACAATACAAAAGGACTTGTTATTCTGAATGCAATGATCTGTTCATTGAAACAAATAAATACTTACTTTTTAAAGTTGAACAAAGGATTTAGAGAAAAGTACAGGCTTTTGCAAGGAAACCCAATGTGTTGTGATGTCCTGGTACAGAATGTTACGCTGGATATTGAGACGGTATGACAGATTTAAAGCTAATGCAAGAAAGGCGCTAGGAGACCACAAGCCATCAGAACCACTAGGATGTTCTGTAACTGTGCTGGAGGGATTTTCCACAGGTTATTCTTTAAATCGGAATGTTACTTTGGTTAGTGAAACAAACCTGTCAAAGAGGTTCTACTGCATGGAGCTCTGATGACTGTGAAAACCAGTCACATAATATTCATAATTTTCTGTAGGATGGAAGCAGCTACAAACCACTCACATCAGGACCAAAATACTTTACCTTGTAATAATGCACAGAAAAAAAAGAAGACAAGTCAACCACCACTTTTTCATTAGTTTGTTATTCCTTCTCAAGGGACAATACTATAGAAATGAAACTTGTATATATTTTAGAGTTGTCAAGGTTTAGATTGTAAAACAGTACAGATTTACTGTCCTTTAAAAATAACTCAACATACAGCCAATACTGTGTGCACCCTCAGTGAACAGCCAATACTGTTTTAATAACTGGCAACAAAAGTGAGTGCACCCTCAGTGAACATGTAAAAACTGTGTGAATATTTGTGTGTTGTTATGTAGCACTGCCTTAATCCTCCTGGGTATGGAATTCACTAAAGCTGCACAGGTTGTTGCTGGGATCCTTTTCCACTTCTCCATAATGACATCACCGAGCTGCTGGACGTTAAACACATGGCGCTTCTCCATCTTCTGCATGAGTAAGCTCTACAGGTGCTCAAAAGGGTTTAGGTCCGGAGACATACCTGGCCACTTCATCACCTTCAGCTTCCTCAGCAAGGCAGTTGTCATCTTGGTGGTGTGTTTAGGCTCGTTATTATGTTATACAAGTTATAATACTTGTTGCAGTGTGTGGTATATGGTCTGAGCACTGACAAGAAAACCTTCTGCACCCTCTAAAGCAATGCTGCAGCACTCATGCGTCTGTTTTTTGAAGCAACTTCCGCACCTGACGCACAGCACGAGGACTCTTCTTTGATGGACCCTTGCGAGAGCTGTTCTGAGGTGAACCCTTCTTGGAAAACCTCTGTGTGTCCCTGAACACTGTACTGTAACTCAGCTTCAGGATGTTACTGATCATTTCACAGCCACATCCACCTTTGTGGAGAGAAACAATTCTAATTTTAACTGCTCTAATACAAAATACACAAATTTGAATAGTTTTGTCAAGCGACAAAAACATGATTTTTGTTGTCAGCTATTTTGACATAATGGCTGTATGTTATTTTCAGAGGACAGTAAATATATACTACATATTGACTAAATATATCCAAGTTAAATTTCTATAGTATTGTCTGTTACGAAGATATAAAATGGTTGCTGAATGGTGATGGGTGCACTCACTTTTGTGACATACTGTGTAATAAATTATCACATCCGAGTTCATTTAGATAAAATTTTAGATTAAAAAAAGTCCGGACTTGCGATATTTTTAAGGTACACACAGCGTGCACACCGTAAATATCATTAACAATTAACCAAAGATAATTTTACTCTTCTTACTGTAAAATAATCTAAAATAATATTTTATATGGTTACTATAATGTATTACTGTAAGTACCTATGCTCACTTGAATCATGTTGTATGTACTCAGATGTAGTCCAAAATAAAAGCACAGTCCGTCCTGCTGCGTTCGCCTCGTCCTCTTGAGGATGCAACTCTTCGTTCAGTAAAAAAACTGCTTTGAATTCTTGAATACTTCCATTAGTTCAAATGAAATTTAATGCTTGAAACAGCAAGCATGTGGTTAACAGAAATAAATAAACTATTAAAACAACCCAACACAATACCCTACAGAATTATTGCATCAAATTAAAACAAAAGAAATCATGTGCAGTCATTAATTAATGTGCCAAACGGTTACAAAATTTAGAGAGAGATTCCGCAGCAGATCAGGAAATGAACAGCTCCACATCTGCCAGTTCCAGAGTGAACATATTTTCAACAACATACCTGCTGCAACACAGGACAAACATTATCCCGATCTCAGTCTAGAGCACATTCTGAGTGTTCTTAAAGGGATAATGAGGAACTCCTGTGTACTCAGAGGCACTCCAAGCTCCTTACACATTTCACTCCAAAAAATTATATTCTTCCTTTTCTACAAAATGTTTTTTTCGTGAGTCTTTTTTAAATTTTAGACAGGGAGGGATAGAAGGCCATTCTCATCAGCTGTGTCCAGTACCTTACAGATCACTGGAGACTCAACCTGAGAAGAGAAAGAAATACAGAAGAGATACAAATTCAAAACTTAATTTCTCCTTTTTTTGGTTAAAATGAAATAGTCTATAACCAGCCATTAGGGTTGCACAAGCCAGTGCACTCTTAGTGCCCGGTCCCAAGCCCAGATAAATGGGGAGGGTTGCGTTAGGAAGGGCATCCGGCGTAAAAAACATGTGCCAAATCAAAATATGCGGATCACGAATTGGAATTTCATACCGGATCGGTCGAGGCCCGGGTTACCAACAGGTATCGTTAGCCAACAGGGTACCGGTGGAAATTGGGCTACTGTTGGCTGAAGGAGGAGAAGGAGAGGAGAAAGACGTCTACAGAGACGGCAGGGAAAGGGGAAGTGGAGGAGAGTGGAGGTTTGGGTTGATACTATAAATGTTGGTACTATGACTGGTAAAGAGAGAAAGGTAGCTGATATGATGGAGAGGAGAAAGGTAGATATGTTGAGTGGTTTAGGGGTCATTCTGAAGGAAGAGTACAGTAAGAGTGTAGTGGAGGTGAAGAGAGTTTCTGATAGGGTGATGAACATGAAGCTGGAAGTTGAACGCATGATAATAAATATCATCAGTGCTTATGCTCCACAAGTGGGTTGTGAGATGGAGGAGAAGGAAACATTCTGGAATGAATTAGATGAAGTGGTAGATGGTGTACCTAGGAAAGAACGATTGGTGATTGGGGCGGACTTTAATGGGCATGTAGGTGAAGGGAACAGAGGTGACGAGGAGGTGATGGGTAGGTATGGTTTTAAGGAGAGGAATGTGGAAGGGCAGATGGTGGTAGATTTTGCTAAAAGGATGGAAATGGCAGTGGTGAACACTTATTTTAAGAAGAAGGAGGATCATAGGGTGACGTATAAGAGTGGAGGAAGGTGCACACAGGTGAACTATGTTCTATGTAGGAGATGCAACCTGAAGGAGACTGTAAGGTGCTGGCGGGGGACAGTGTAGCTAGACAGCATCGGATGGTGGTCTGTAGGATGGTTTTGGAGGTGAAGAAGAAGAGGAGGAGAGTGAGGACTGAAAGAAGAATAAGATGGTGGAACTGAAGGAGGAAGACTGTAGTGTGAGGTTCAGGGAAGGTTGAGGTCAGACAGGGGCTTAGTGGTGAAGAGGTGCTGGATAATTGGGAAACTACTGCAGAAGTGATGAGGGAGACAGCTAGAAAAGTACAGGGAGTGCAGAATTATTAGGCAAGTTGTATTTTTGAGGATTAATTTCATTTGAGGATTTAATTTGAACAACAACCATGTTCTCAATGAACACAAAAAACTCATTAATATCAAAGCTGAATATTTCTGGAAGTAGTTTTTAGTTTTAGCTATTTTAGGGGGATATCTGTGTGTGCAGGTGACTATTACTGTGCATAATTATTAGGCAACTTAACAAAAAACAAATTTATACCCATTTCAATTATTTATTTTTACCAGTGAAACCAATATAACATCTCAACATTCACAAATATACATTTCTGACATTCAAAAACCAAACAAAAACAAATCAGTGACCAATATAGCCACCTTTCTTTGCAAGGACACTCAAAAGCCTGCCATCCATGGATTCTGTCAGTGTTTTGATCTGTTCACCATCAACATTGCGTGCAGCAGCAACCACAGCCTCCCAGACACTGTTCAGAGAGGTGTACTGTTTTCCCTCCTTGTAAATCGCACATTTGATGATGGACCACAGGTTCTCAATGGGGTTCAGATCAGGTGAACAAGGAGGCCATATCATTCGATTTTCTTCTTTTATACCCTTCTTGCCAGCCACGCTGTGGAGTACTTGGACGTGTGTGATGGAGCATTGTCCTGCATGAAAATCATGTTTTTCTTGAAGGATGCAGACTTCTTCCTGTACCACTGCTTGAAGAAGGTGTCTTCCAGAAACTGGCAGTAGGACTGGGAGTTCAGCTTGACTCCATCCTCAACCCGAAAAGGCCCCACAAGCTCATCTTTGATGATACCAGCCCAAACCAGTACTCCACCTCCACCTTGCTGGCGTCTGAGTCGGACTGGAGCTCTCTGCCCTTTACCAATCCAGCCACGGGCCCATCCATCTGGCCCATCAAGACTCACTCTCATTTCATCAGTCCATAAAACCTTAGAAAAATCAGTCTTGAGATATTTCTTGGCCCAGTCTTGACGTTTCAGCTTGTGTGTCTTGTTCAGTGGTGGTCGACTTTCTGCCTTTCTTACCTTGGCCATGTCTCTGAGTATTGCACACCTTGTGCTTTTGGGCACTCCAGTGATGTTGCAGCTCTGAAATATGGCCAAACTGGTGGCAAGTGGCATCTTGGCAGCTGCACGCTTGACTTTTCTCAGTTCACGGGCAGTTATTTTGCGCCTTGGTTTTTCCACACGCTTCTTGCGACCCTGTTGACTATTTTGAATGAAACGCTTGATTGTTCGATGATCACGCTTCAGAAGCTTGGCTATTTTAAGACTGCTGCATCCCTCTGCAATATATCTCACTATTTTTGACTTTTCTGAGCCTGTCAAGTCCTTCTTTTGACCCATTTTGCCAAAGGAAAGGAAGTTGCCTAATAATTATGCACACCTGATATAGGGTGTTGATGTCATTAGACCACACCCCTTCTCATTACAGAGATGCACATCACCTAATATGCTTAATTGGTAGTAGGCTTTCCAGCCTATACAGCTTGGAGTAAGACAACATGCATAACGAGGATGATGTGGTCAAAATACTCATTTGCCTAATAATTCTGCACTCCCTGTACTTGGTGTCACATCTGGAAATAGAAGGGAAGACAAAAAGACATGGTGGTGGAATGAGGAAGTGCAGGAGAGCATAAGGAGAAAAAAGGGTTGGCAAAACATAAGTGGGATCGACAGGGTGATGAGAAAAGTAGGCAGGAGTACAAGGAGATGCGGCAGCAGGTAAAGAGGGATGTGGGGAAAGTCAAGGAAAAGGCATATGAGGAGCTGTATAAGAGGTTGGACACTTAGGATTTGTACCGATTGGCCGGGCAGAGGGACCGAGCTGGGAAGGATGTGCTGCAGGTTAGAGCAATAAAGGAGGGAGATGGAAATGTGTTGACTAGTGAGGAGAGTGTGTTGAGAAGGTGGAGGGAGTATTTTGAGCAGCTGATAAATGAGAAAAATGAGAGAGAGAAGGTTGGATGGTATGGAGATGGTGAAGCAGATAGGAAGTGGATAGGATTAGTAAGGAGGGAGTGAGAGCAGTGATTAAGAGAATGAACAGTGGAAGTCAGTAGGACCCGATTACATACCGATAGAAGCATGGAGATGTTTAGGAGAGATGGCAGTGGAGAGATAGTTTAACACGATTCTGGAATGTGAGAGGATGCCTGAGGAATGGAGAAGGTGTGTGCTGGTACTGATCTTTAAGAATAAGGGAGATGTGCAGACCTGCAGTGACTACAGGGGAATAAAGTTGATCAGTCACACCATGAAGATATGGGAAAGAATAGTGGAAGCCAGGCTGAGAGAAGAGGTGACCATCTGTGAGCAACAGTATGGTTTCATGCCAAGGAAGAGCACCACAGATGCATTATTTGCTTTGAGAATGTTGATGGAGAAGTATAGAGAAGGTCAGAAGGAGTTGCATTGTGTGTTTGTGGATTTAGAGAAAGTCTGGTGTGGCAGAGAAGTATGTGAGGGTGGTGCAGGACATGTATGAGGACAGTGTGACAGCAGTGAAGTGTGCAGTTGGAACAACAAACTGGTTTCAAGGTGGCTCTTGGACTGAATCAAGGATCGGCTCTGAGCCCTTTCCTGTTTGCAGTGGTGATAGACAGATTGACGAACGAGGTCAGACGGGAGTCTCTGTGGACTATGATGTTTATGGATGATATTGTGAATTGTGGTGAAAGTAGTGAGCAGGTTGAGAAGAGCCTGGAGAGGTGGAGGTACATGCTGGAGAGAAGGGGAATGAAAGTCAGTAGGAGTAAGACAGAGTATATGTGTGTGAATGAGAGGGAGAGCAGTGGAGTGGTGCGGTTGCATGAAGAAGAGAAGGTGGAGGAGTTCAGGTACCTAAAACGGTGCAAAGTAATGAGTGTTTTAGAGAAGTGAAGAAAAGAGTGCAGACAGGGTGGAGTGGGTGGAGAAGAATGATAGCAGGAGTGATTTGTGATAGAAGAGTATCTGCAAGAGTAAAAGGGAAAGTTTATATGACTGTGGTGAGACCTGTGATGATGTATGGTTTAGAGACAGTGGCATTGAGTAAAAGACAGGAGGTGGAGCTGGAGGTAGCAGAGCTGAAGATGTTAAGGTTTTCGTTGGGAGTGACAAGGATGGACAGGATTAGAAATGAGTTTATTAGAGGTACAGCAAATGTAGCACATTTTGGAGACGAAGATGAGGGAAGCTCGATTGAGATGGTTTGAACATGTGCAGAGGAGGGATATGGGGTATATCGGTAGAAAAATGCTGAGGATGGAGCCACCAGGAAGGAGGAAAAGAGGAAGACCAAGGAGGAGGTTTATGGATGTAGTGAGGGAAGACATGCAGGTAGTTATGGTGAAAGAGGGAAATGTACAGGACAGGGGAGTATGGAGACAATGATCCGCTGTGGCGACCCCTAATGGGAGAAGCCGAAAGAAGAAGAAGATGAAATAATAGTCTATGATAATATAGTTTCTTCTTACCCCAAGAATATATTGGCAGGTCTGGGGTTCCAAGAGATACACAACCACAGCATGAGGGGACTCAGATTCCTTACACCTGAAAGCAAAGGTCAGAATTGATACACACTGTGACTGGCTCAAAAATCTTTTCCTTTTTTTTATTTTTATTTTTTGTTGATAACTGAATGACTCACTTGAGCTTTACAATGACCTGTCTTGGCTTCCCTGTGAGGTCACACATATCTCCATGGCCATAAAAGTGAGACACCACCCTGGATTATTAGCAAGGGGAAAAAAGTCAAGTCAATAATCAAGTAGCTTTTATTGTAAATTCAACCATATATAGCTGAAGCAGTACACAGTGAAATAAGACAACATTCCTCCAGATCCCCAGTGCTACATTAAACAACATAGAGCTACATACCAGAACACAGAGCTACATCACAGAACACAGAGCTACATACAGAACACAGAGCTACATCACAGAACACAGAGCTACATCACAGAACACAGAGCTACATAACAGAACACAGAGCTACATAACAGAACACAGAGCTACATACAGAACACAGAGCTACATAACAGAACACAGAGCTACATGACAGAACACAGAGCTACGTACAGAACATGGAGCTAAATCACAGAACACAGAGCGACATAACAGAACACAGAGCTACATACAGAACACAGAGCTACATACAGAACACAGAGCTACATAACAGAACACAGAGCTACATAACAGAACACAGAGCTACATAACAGAACACAGAGCTACATAACAGAACACAGAGCTACATACAGAACACGGAGCTAAATCACAGAACACAGAGCGACATAACAGAACACAGAGCTACATACAGAACACAGAGCTACATACAGAACACAGAGCTACATACAGAACACAGAGCTACATAACAGAACACAGAGCTACGTACAGAACACAGAGCTGCATAACAGAAAACAGAGCTACATCACAGAACACAGAGCGAGATAACAGAACACAGAGCTACATACAGAACACAGAGCTACATACAGAACACAGAGCTACAAACAGAACACAGAGCTACATAACAGAACACAGAGCTACATAACAGAACACAGAGCTACATACAGAACATGGAGCTAAATCACAGAACACAGAGCGACATAACAGAACACAGAGCTACGTACAGAACACAGAGCTACATACAGAACACAGAGCTACATAACAGAACACAGAGCTACGTACAGAACACAGAGCTACATAACAGAACACAGAGCTAAGGACTAAAGTAAGTGTCCTTGCAACAAAGTGCATAGTGTGCAACCTGGTGCAAACAGACAACACAAGACAGTGTAGGACCAACACACAAAACAGCACCACCAGTAAACCTACTGTATAGTGTGTTATACAGTACAATGTGCAAAAGAGAACTGTATACAAAAGTGTACTTTTAAATAAAAACAAAATGTAAACACAAAAGGTTGCGCAAAACAGCAACAGCAGCAGTCAAATCAATGTGCAAAACACCATTTATATAGTTATAATAAAATAATATAATATGGGGGGTGCTGAGGACATGGATGTGTGTGAAATGAAATGTGTGTTCAAGTTTAGATTTGTAAATTTAGATAATATTAAATATTAAAAAACTTTGAATTCTAACTTCTGAACTACTGCCGTTTACCATAAAAAATACAAAAACTAAGATTACCAGAATAATGTTGTAGCACTACGGGAATAAAGTCATAGCAGAACGAGAATAAAGCATGGAGTGGACTTTCTTTGATAATCCTCCTCATAGTCTGTAGTTTCTTAAGAGAAACTATGAGGATGATGATCAAAGAAGTGAAAATAGAAAATCATACACCCATATTACAAAACAGACTTCTTCCCCTTTAAAATATTGCTAGACTAAGAAACATGTCTATATTTGATGCATAGAAGCTCGTCCATGTGTTCATGATCTCCAGACTGGACTATTGTAATGCATTACTAAGTGGTTGTCCTACATCATTAATAAACATGCTATAGTTAGTCCAGAATGCAGCAGCCAGAGTTCTCACAAGGTCGAGAAAATATGACCATATAACCCCAATCGTATCATCCCTACACTGCTAAATTTCAAATAGATTACAAACGATTGCAACTTACTTACAAAACTCTAAATGGTTTTATCTCCCATGTCCAGTCTTCTAACACTACAATCCCTCATGCTCTTTGAGATCGCAAAACTATGGACTTCTAAAGGTGGTAGAACATCCTAAACTGTGGAATAGTCTTTCTGACAGTGTTCAGGGCTCAGACACACTCTCCCAGTTTAAGTGCAGATTAAAGACGTATCTTTTTAGCAAGGCATAAACATAACACACATCACATATAATAACCTTGTGCTCCAGAACATCTGATCACATGCACATTATCAACTTGTTAATATCATGAACAGCATCTATGCTAAATCCTCTCCACTGCTGCTCTTTCTCTACCCATCCTGAGGCATCCTTAAGGTCTTGAAAGCTCTAGTTGTGCCCCACCAACTAACGAAGATTATGGACCTTCAAAGTCTAAATTCCAACCCTGCAAACATCCCAAACCATCTAGAGACGTACCAGAGCCATTTAGATCCCACTTTATGTAAGTTTGTATGAGTTGCTCTGTAACTCCTGGTTCCACAACGTCAACTGACTGTCTAAGACTGTAAAAAAGGACATTCCTCATAAGCACACACTCTGGTGCTCTTTTAAGTTCTCACTCTCCAGTGTTTTGTATTGTGTATGTGATTATAATAAGGAAAAAAATTTTTTAAAACACCCTCATTGGTGGATTGCTGCTTGACCAATCAAGTTTTTTTCCACTCGTAAATAAAAGTAACGACTGATTTTGCGAAATGTAGTGAAGTTAAAGTAAAAGTCTCCCCGAATGGAAATATTAGAGTAAAGTACAGATACGTGAAAAAATGACTTAATTACAGAAACGAATTACATTTACATTGTTTACTGTCCACCACTGTTAATTACTTAGGACATTATATAAAAGATGACTTGTCTGATGATAGGGACATCTGCAGACGGTGTCGTGTGATGTACGCACAATTTAAAAGGCTGATTCACACATTTAGAACATGCTCAAAATCTGTGAAGAATGTACTCTATAAAGCATATTATATTCACAGAACTCCCAGAACCACCCGAGGAACAGCTGTAATGTCAAGTTTACCGACAAAGAAAAGTCTTAACGATGGAGGGATTGTCAGTTGCTTGGCAACACGACAAGCTGCAGATTTTTTTAGCTTATCAAGTTCAAGAGGGAGAAAGGGAAAATAGGCTTGCAATGCCTGTTTAAGCCGTTATATATCTTCAATTGTAACAAGAACCAACATTACTGGAATGTCCTCAGGATGGGAAAGTTACTCTGCAATGTTACTCTCAATAATTGATTATATTCCCATAACTGCACACCCCATTTCTTACATAAAACATATGTGATATTAGCATATAAAAAATCAATGCACAGATGTCATACTTCACTTTCTGGGTTCCCTCGTCTTTAAACTGGTAGGTACGTGCCACGTTCTTCGTGGCCCACTCTAGATGCTCTGCGTGATTCCAGCTGCCCACCACAACGATACTCTTCCCATGTTCTTTATCCTGAGACGGCATGAAAACAAGTAAATTCTAATTGTTGCATCTGATATCCACAAATGTTATTGGGTTGAACTCATTACTATTTTTCAAACTCCTGAAAAATACAGACAGCCCAAAAGTAATTGGACAGTGCCAAGTTGTGTTTCTTTGCAAAACAGTATTATGAACATGAGACAAAATTCATAGTCAAAGAAAATAATAAACATCTCCCTAGACAGTATCTGTAGAGAATAATAAGTACTGGTATTTTTGTTGATGTTCTGTCAGGCTTGAAATGTCATTTTCAGTTCCTGCTTTTATTTCAGGGGCTTTTGTCCTGAAATAATAATGCAACCAGAAAGAGATAAATATGTTTATTTAATTATTTGATAGTTCGCCACTAAACATAAATAAGCCCTATGGAATTTGACATACTGTACTGTAATCGATCGATTCGTCATTTTTGGCAATTAATCGGCACAGATAGTTGGATTGCTGAAAATATCTGCAAAAATCCCTATTGACAGTTTTTCCAGGTTGCGGTTTAGAGAACGAGAGTGACCTCTAGAGGTGAATCACTGACACCATGTGCTGTTTATTGTTTTTTGTTCATTTTGGATATAAAATTCTTATTTATTTACTTACTGTTCCTTGTTGTTTCAGTTTTAATGCATGTCTTATTTTCTTCAATATTTATTAACATAATTAATATATTCATACTTATTCTTATAGAAAATTTCCATGATCCAACCACGCTATCAGTATCAGTAAAATCCACTATTGGATTACACCATCTCTACTGTAATCAAATTTATTGATTTTTTTTAAAGAAATTCAAAACCCAATGTGTTGTTCTAAACAATGGTATATTGTCCAGCATGTAATGCACAGTTAATTCTTTGCAATACCTTCTATTCGCGCTCACCTCATGATACTGATGAACATGTTTTCCATAGCAGAATTCATATTTCCACCATCCCACACCCTAAACAGAAGAGCAGGTGGTGATTAATGGACAGCAATACATGAAAGCAAATAGGTAACAATTCCATTCAAATAGAACAGTAACAGTTACGGTTTAACAGGAAAAAATATAAAACGTTGATTTAAGATCACTTTCCTTTCAAGTTATTGAGAAACAAAGGTTTTAAGGTCTCACCCCATGTAGACAATACGAGCCACTCAGGAATTCCTTTATCAGCTGCTCATCAGTCAGGCGAGATATGTGTGTAGTGCCGACCGTCACCTGGGTCTGTCCACCTACTGCCATGGGTTTGTGGTAGAAGTAAAAGCCTCCTCTCGCACAGGTGATGTGTCCTCCTAAAAGGGGGGGAGCCCAGTTCCATGAACAGGTGATCATCACCTTTAAGCTAGAGTGTGATGTGTCTCTCTAAAGTGGTGTTTGGACCTGGTACATAAAAACTCACTATATGTACAGTACTCACTATAAATGTGACATTTCTAAGAATTTACACAAAATTCATCTCGCTATATATTCATGCTAATGTTTTCTGTGTGTGTTTAAAGAGTGTGGGAGGATGATTTATGGCTTAAAAAAAAATTAATAATAAAAAAATTTAAAAAGCATTTTTGGGTAGCGTCCATTTATCGTGGAATTTGTTTGTTCGCGTCGGTTTTGGCGCCTAGACGGGGGACGACTGTAGAAGCAGCATACATGGGACACAAACGTGCACAGCAGAATAATACCCTAATAAAATTCCATCACAAATGTAAATGCTGTTGTAAATGCTGAGTGTGTTGCTCTCACCTCTCGATCAGGGGGAGGGCTAAAGGTGGCCTGAGTAGCTCCTCCTGCTTCTGGTCGAGTTGAGAAAGGCTGTGGGTCGAAGTGGAGAGCCTGTCAGCGCCTGACAAAAGATGGCATTCACAGGCGATGACTTAAACCTGAATATGTTGTGACAAAAAAAAAACAAGACAAAAGCATAATGATTAAAAAAGAAAAACTTTTTTATTGTATAATTGTGCAAATAAATTATTTTTATGAACAACGGCTCTTTAATAGAGCAAAAACTTATTGCAGTATTGCCACTTATTGCAGTATAAAAAATTAAATGTAAAAGAGCAAAATTTTAACCATCAATGGAACACAAATCTATTCACGTCATTTCATTACTTTCTTTAATAATTGTGTTTACTCTTAGCTCTATTTCTTCTACCTACCTATATTTAGGGTGAGCACAGAGCAGTGGTGTGAGCACACCACCTCATACTCGCAGGTTGTCACCTCAGCAATAGAAAGTATCTCGTGTTTTGCCTCTGGATGACACACGTACAGCACTGAGGTAGAACGAGGCTTATTCTGTTTCAACACACATGGGGTCCCATTGCCCATCTCAACTGGGAAATAAGGAGTCAGCTGGCCTTCGATATTCTTAGATGGCACTGTAAGGTTTAAGTATATTTTTAAAAACCAACAATGCACCAAACCAGTAATATATCAGAATCTAAAAAACTAATTTTGCACAAGCAAAATTCCACATGCAATATGTTTGACCTGATTGATTTGCCATTTCAAGTACCTCAGTGTTGGTGTCTGGTCCTTCATCGGTTTCATTATTAGGTTCTGTTTCTAAGGAGCAGACAAATCATATGTAAATTTCATATGCGTTTGCCTATAATTAATTTAAAACCCAAAATTAACTAATATAATAATCACCTGCTGAAGAATCACCGTGCGTGGTGGTCATGGTTCCCAGGAAATACTCCTGTAAGCTCACTTTCTGCAGGCCCAGAACAGAAAAACAGCATTACATCTGCATCATTTCTATAAATGAACAATTTAGGTGAATGTACAAGGGCAATTTTATCAAACGGGTTAAACATTGCTAAATTCTGTGCTTGGCATATATTATAAAAACAAAGGAATATTACAGACCTGACCGTCTCCTTTCCTCATGATATTGGCGGACATGTTTACCATGGCACACCTCGTAGGACCAGTAAGACTCAATCTGCAAGGAAACAGAGTCTTTGTTATATGACAAAGAAAATGATGTGGCAAAATCATTACCCAGAAATATGTTTTAAAGATAGAATTATGAAACGTAAGAAGATACGACCTAAAGCTACACAATTATTTCATCCCAGGAATTCATACACGTGGATTTCTTATAGGTGTGTATGAATACATATATGGTAACAATCTGACCTGCTGAGTCTGGTCATAGATCTACTCTGACCTCTATCTATAAATTTAAGTGTCCCAATACTTTTGTACATATAACGCGTGTATGTATTTATATTTTTCATGTCACTCAGCATGAATGCCTCTTTCTGGCTCCGTCTCCATAGCAACAGAGGCAGACGATCGTGGGTAATTCTGACAGAAATGCTGGTGATCTTTTTTCTCCATTTTTATCAGCGAATAAGGCAGAAAGTATACGGTTACACTGTAATAAATGTGTGGGTCTTTAATTAATGCAGTCTCTTATGAGGATAACCAGGAGAATATATGAACTGTATTTGGACTGGAAGGAATATACGCAGTAAAACAAGAATAAAATCTCCTAAATAAATGTTGAGATAGTGCTTGAATATTAAATAAATCATTAACAAAAACAATACAGTGTCCGTGGTATCCAGTGACAGAAAGAAAACTTTGGCGGATTCACCAAAAATACTTGTTATTAAAACAATAGCCCATAATGACACGTGAAAGAAGTGTGTTTGAAATCTTTGCACTTTGCACAATACTTGTTAAAGCAGTTTTGGCACCAATTACAGTCTCAAGTCTTTTTGAGTTTGATGCTACAAGCTTGGCACACCTACTTTTGGGCAGTTTTTCCCATTCTCTTTTGCAGAACCTCTCATGCTCCATCAGGTTGGATGGGGAGTGTCAGTGCACAGTCATTTTTAAATCTCTACAGAGAAGATCTATAGGGTTCAAGTCTGGGCTCTGGCTGGGCCACTTAAGGACATTCACAGAGTTGTCCGTAGCCACTTTGTTATCTTGGCTGTATGCTCAGGGTCATTGTCCTGTTGTAAGATGAACCGTCCCCCCAGTCTTAAGTCCGGAGCGCTCTGGAGCAGGTTTTTATCGAGGATGTCTGTGCATTACTGCATTCATTTTTTGCTTGATCTTGAACAGTCTCCCAGTTCCTGCTGCCGAAAAATATCCACAGCATGATGTTGCCACCACTATACTTCACTGTAGGGATGGTATTGGCCAGGTGATGAACAGTACCTGGTTTCCTCCAGACATGATGCTTGGCATTCAAGACAAAGAGTTCAATCTGGGTTTTATCAGTCCAGAGTCTGAGAGTCCTTCCCGTGCCTTTTGGCAAACTCCAGGTGGGCTGTCATGTGTCTTTTACTGAAGAGTGACATCTGTCTGTCCACTCTACCATACAAGCCTGATTAGAGGAGCGCTGCAGAGGTGGATGTTGTTCTAAAAGGTTCTGCTCTCTACACAGAGAAACGCTGGAGCTCTTTCTAAATGACCATCGAGTTTTTGGTCACTTTGACTAAGGCCCTTCTCCCTAATCGCTCAGTTTGGCCGGGTGGCCTGCACTAGGAAGAGTCCTGGTGGTTCCAAATTTCTTCCATTCTTCCTTTCCAAATCAGGTCTAATCAACTGAATTTCCCACAGGTGGACTTCAATTACGTGGTAGAAAGATCTCAAGGATAATCAGTGGAAACTGGATGCACATGAGCTTCATTTTGAGGGTCATGGCAAAGTCTGTGAATACCTATTTATGTGATATTTTTATTTTATTTTTATAAAAAGATTTCAAACAAACTTCTTTTCATGTTGTCATTTTGGGTATTGTTTGTAGAATTTTAAGGAAATAATGAAGTGAAATCCATTTTGGAATGAGGAAAATAGCAAAATGTGTAAAAAGTGAAGCTTGTGAATACATTCTGAGGCTCTGTACACATGCAGTACTGTGTAACGGTTTTAGGCAGGTGTGAAAGAATGCTGTAAGGTGAGAATTCTTACAAATCTTCTTCTTCTTCTTCTTCCGGCTGCTACCATTAGAGGTCGCCACAGCGGATCATTCGTCTCCATACCCCCCTGTCCTCTACATCTGCCTCTTTCACACACTACCTGCATGTCTTCCCTCACCACATCCATAAACTTCTCCTTGGCCTTCCTCTTTTCCTCCTTCCTGGTGGCTCCATCTTCAGCATTCTCAAAACTGATATACCCATGTCCCTCCTCTGCACACGTCCAAACCATCTCAATCTCATGAAATTCTTACAAATATAAGTGTTTATCAATAATATAATAATAATTAATTAATAAAATGGCATGAACAGAAGAAAAATCCAAATCATCTAGTGTGACGATCCCTTCGCCTACAAAACAGCATCAGTTCTTCTTGTTGTTTGCGAAAACTGCATACATTTTTGAAGGAACTTGGCGAACTAACCACAGACCTTCTGTGTATATAAGCTGCCTCACATCCTTCTGTCTCTTCATGTATCCCAGACAGACTTAATGATGCTGTTGATTTCAGAAATGACTTCCAGGACTCTTGTTTCTCATTATTCTAAAGATAATCTTTGACTGTATGTTTGAGGTCATTGTCCTGCTGCAGAATAAATTTGAGGCCGATTATATGCCTCCCTGATGGTTTTGCAAAATGGATACATATCTGAGTGTATTTCGCAGAATTGAGCACATATTTTAATCCTAACCAAACTCTATTTGCAGGAAACCTCCACCACGCGTTACTGTTGCGTGCACACACTCATTAATATACCGTTTTCCAGCCTTTCTGCAAACAACTAATATTATGACTGAAAATATTAGGACTTTCTTTTATTAAAACATCTCAACTTTAATCCCGAAATATGTGGTTAAAATCGTGAAACAACACCGACGCCAACCAGTGTTTCCGGCTGAAGTAAATCTGTTCACCATCATCAACTCATCAGATTAAATGATTGAATACATGCAGACAATTCTGTTCTGGTCACAATCACTCACTATCACATGGTGAAAACTGAAAGAGATTTAGAAAAATAGAGAGATGTGAAACTGCCCTGTATGAGCAGCTGCTCTGTTTGAATAATGGTGCGAGTAGAAAGCCGGACTGTGTCCTGTATACTCCTTCTCCTTATCCTGAAAAAATAATCAGAAAGGAGTCAAATAAGAATGATCAGAAGGAAACAATGAGAATGAGACTATTATAGACTATTATTAAAAAAAATTTATTGGTTTATATTAAGAAATTTGAAAAGAGTGACGACACGACTCGTTTTTTTTTTATTGATTATTATTTTAGATGAAAGATCAGCAGAAAAGGCCCAAAACAGATATTTACATGGAAAAATTAGATGGAGTCAAATCTATTTCAAATAAAACACACACAAACTAAAATTTCTATTATGGTTTAGTGCATACAGAATAAGGAAAAGAAGTTATGCTTCTTCTCATTGGCATGATTTTACAAAAGACGTGTAAGAGAAAAAATATATATCTATAGTGAACTCGGATAAGACGGAAGTTACTTTTACTAGGACCACATGCAGCTAGAAGCAAACTTTCCGATTACGTAGCATCTCTAGATGTGTTGTGTCTCAGTGTGTACAGCATTTAAAGATCTGGTGTTATATTGACCCGAGTCTTTCCTTTGAGACTCATGTGAATAATATTACCAGGATCGCCTTCTTTCACCTTAGAAATATTGCTAAAATTAGAAATATATACTGTCGTTACAGGATGCAGAAAAAAACTTTGTAGATGCTTTTGTTACATCTAGATTAGACTTACTGTAATGCTTTACTGTCTGGGTGTTCGAGTAAGTGCAATAAATAAGCTTCAGTTAGTTCAGGATGCAGCAGCAAGAGTCCTCACTAGATCTAGAAAATATGACATCACCCATTTTAATTGTCTACACTGCTCCCAATTAAATCTCACATTGATTATAAAATACTACTACTGACATGTAAAGCACCTAATGGTCTCACAGCAGTCTCTGAGTGAACTTCTGTACCAGTATGATCCTTTACCCCACTTAAATCAAAAGTGCAGGCTATTTGTTGGTACCTCAAATAATAAAGACTACAGCAGGGGGCAGATCTTTCTCTTATAAAGCCCCTTAGTTATGAACAGCCTTCCAATCAGTGTTCGGGACTCAGACACAGTCTCAGTGTTGTCAAGGCTGAAAACATAATGATTTAGTCAAGTCTTTTATCAGTAGATTTATCAGTAGGTAAAGGAGCAGATCTGGAGGGATCATGGATATAGAGTGTTTTGTGAACTGGGATATTTGTATCTGTCGTCCCCTCACATTCACACATAAACTCAGGTTTGTTGACGGTGGTGTGGTTATATACTTTTATACATGAGGGATCTCTGTTACCTTCTGGTTCTCCCTTTTAGTTATGCTGCCGTAGCGAGTCCTGCTGGAGTCCCAACTGCACAGTGTCCTTAACTTTTA
>JBCEWE010001899.1:0-17500 GCA_039877035.1 Silurus lanzhouensis
CTACTACCAGTATTACTACAAATAATAATAATTTTATAATATTATTAATATTAATCTAAAATAATATTTCTATACTGCTGCTCATAATAATATGACTATTATTGATGACGTACTTTCACTGAAAAATGATCCCCTGGTTGGTGACACGGTCAGTCCTGATGGCAAAATTTCCAGATGAATCTCCTTTAATGATGAATAAGTAATCCTCCAGTTGTCACCGTTCTTTCATCTTTATCTGTAGCGTTCACTCTGCGACATCCTCTCCCACTTTATTCTCCGTGGCAAACATTGTGTACTGAAAACACAGCAGAGCGCTCACACTTTTGTGCTTAACAGGAAAAGTAAACAGTGTGTGTATGTGAGTGTGTGTAGTAGATACCGTGTTAGGCTTGAACTGTGGAGCATGGTTGTTAATGTCTGTGATGTAATGATGGCTCGTGCTGTGCTGGTCAGACCCATTCCAGACATATCGGCTACCTGCAGGGTCAGACGGAACGACTGCACCACCTGGGAGGAGGAGAAACAGTAAAGAGGAATAAATCTGGAATGGGATATTCTAGATGCACTTAGTGGTCAGTGTCCATTTACTTTTGGGAAAGTATATCTATCTATCTATCTATCTATCTATCTATCTATCTATCTATCTATCTATCTATCTATCTATCTATCTATCTATCTGTCTATCTCTGTCTGTCTGTCTGTCTGTCTGTCTATCTGTATGTCTGTCTGTCTGTCTGTCTGTCTATCTATCTGTCAATCTGTCTGTCTGTCTGTCTGTCCAACTGACCATCCATCTATCTATCTATCTATCTATCTATCTATCTATCTATCTATCTATCTATCTATCTATCTATCTATCTATCTATCTATCTATCTATCTATCTATCTATCTATCTATCTGTCTGTCTGTCCGTCTGTCTGTCCACCCGCCCACCTGCACATCCATCCATCCATTCACCCATCCATCCACCCATCCATCCATCCATCCATTAATCCATCCATCCATTCATCCATCCACCCATCCATCTGTTTTTTTCAGGCAACACCTACATCTCGATCCAGTCCCACATCTCGTGTGTAGATCACTCCAGTGACGTTATTGATGCCAAACATGGTCTTGTTGATGCTGAAAGGTGGAACGCTCTCCTGAGCTGTTATGGAAAAGCTCAGCACCGAGTTGTCTGTGTTGGGATCATCAGCATCTGTCGCTGATACAGTCAACACTGAAGTACCTGAACAGAGAACACACACAATGATGTATAAATATACACTAGATGGACAGATGTTTATGGACACCTGAGCTTGAGATTGGTATGTGCTTCTTTTTGAACACCTCTTTTCACATTTAGCTGTTATAATAAGCTCCACTCTTCTGGAAGATGTTCTACTAGTGCAAATTTGTGGAGATTTATTCTGCTACAAGGGAGAAAGTTCAGGTACTGATGTAGGTGAGGTGAGGAGGTCTGTGGTGTGGTCAGGGTTCACATTCATTATGTTTAATAGGGTTTAGAGATCTATAACAGGAGATCTTTTACTCCAACATATTATCTTCATGGAGCTGGCTTTGTGCAGAGGGCATTGACATGATGGAACAGGTTCGGGTCTCCTAGTTGAAGTGAATTTCATGCTACTGCACCCAATTGTGTGTCCGGCACTGAGGGTTTTCTTTACCTGGAATGGAGAATTCTGTACAGATCCAACAAACTCCTCTTTTATAAAGGCCGGTCTGTTGTCGTTCTGGTCCAGGACGTAGATCTCGATGGTGGTGGGTTCTCCAGACGTTCTCCACTGGGCGACAGGGCAAAGCTTTAAGCTGAGGACACACAAATACGTGATTGATCTTAACTTTTTTTCAGTCACATTTTTTTCTGCATCTGAAACACTTAACCCCCAAAACATGAAACAGCTGCCCACGAGCTGCTCCTATGCTCCCCAGGAGACACGTCCCTGCTATTTATGGCCCTTGATGTACCGTGAAGCTCTTGTGAGTCTCTCTGTCCAGAGGCATTTTGCTCTTAATCCATCCTGTTTTATCATCTATTTCGAAGAGGTCCTTTGGCTCCTGGTCGACCCCGGGGCCCTCCAGCTTGTAGATCACCTCTCCACTGAAAACCTTGTCTGATTTGATCTGCAAAGGAAATGAATAGAAGTTATTTAAAACACGTGTTAAACAGCTCATGTCCAAGATGTGTGTTAGAAACAGGTCACTAGTACGAAGCATTAGCATTACAATTCTGACTGAAGTACTGAAGTATTAGCATTACATCTGCTGTACCTCATGCTAACATAAAATCTGTATATTTTGTTTATAATGTGTGTGTGTGTGTGTGTGTGTGTGTGTGTGTGTGTGTGTGTGTGTGTGTGTGTGTGTGTTACATTTCTTTTTTTGCTTTTGTTTCATGTTAATTACCTGGACCAGGTTTTCAGGAACCTGCTTGCTGTTCTCCGAAACACGGATGGGTGGAATGATCCAGTCTCTCTTTACTCGGCTCAGACCTGGAGTTTTACTCTCCAGGGATACAGAACATCTGGGTTTAGGTTATGGCTCCTCACCTGGGGCTGCACATAACCTGCAGCAAAGGTGCGATTTTTTTTTAAGGCTGAACATAATCAACTGAAGATATTTATATTTCCACACCAACACATGCAAGATGTAACCACTGAAAGTAACATGAGCATGGCTAATGTGGAATCCAGCAAGTGAAAGCTCTCTTGCTCTATCCTGCTGTTACACACACACACACACACACACACACACACACACACACACACACACACACACACACACACACACACACTTGGCACAGCTGTCTTCCAGAGGAATGAGCTACCTCTACCAACCCAAGGCCTGCACACTGATACACTGATACACACATTATTAGCCTGCATGTTCAACGCTCTGAACTCACGCCTGAACTCCTTCCAACCAATCACAATCCACTATTCACACCTGAACTCTTCCCAGCCAATCAATCCAGTATTTACACTAGAACTCCTTTCAGCCAATCACAATCCACTATTCACATTTTTTAGGGGAAAGCTGTAATAAAACATAGAAAAGTGTCATATACTGTCTATGCCATTTTTCGGAAAGAAGAACAGATTCTGTATTCATTTTGCAAATAAAGATTAAATCTGCAAGAGTGTAGCAATAATTAAAAAAGATGTCAGAGGGCGTGAGGTTCCTACTGTCCTCTATTTTCACTTGAAGGTCTAAGACCCCAGGAGTGGAGTGGAGAAGTCATGGAGGAAAGCACTCAGCACTGAGAAACAGGAGCTATATATGCTAATTATTGTGTAACTCTTGCCTTCAGCTTGTGTTAAAATCCTTAATTAATTAATTGCTATCCATTAAAACATTTTTAATGTTCGCAAGTCCACTGTAGGACTGTATCTCACACCACTCTCACACTCACTCACCCCTATTAACATTTTAAAGTCACCTACTAGCATTTTTCCCCAGAATGTAGGAGAAAACCCATGTGACCAAGTCTAAAACATGCAATACTCCCACACAGACAGTAACTCAGAGCTCAGGACTGAACCTGCAACTCCGTGGTCCCTTCACAGAAACATTATTCATCTAACTTGCTATGGTTTGGAGCCATAATGACACAAATTCTCTCGTACACTGCTCCCCCTATAACAGCTGTGACTATAATAGTTTAAGCTAGTGCCGTTGAATGGAACTTCTGGCACTACGGCATGCCTGAAAGCCTCGGCTACAGAATGGCAGTCATGCTAAACACTCACATGCACGGAGTTCGAGCGATCTAATCTTAGCACATCCTGCATCTTTTGTGCTCTTGTGCATCGTTTGGCAGAACCCACAAACATCAGCACGGCTTCTAGGTGACTCTACATTACAATTGTTGGAATCATTAAGAATGAATTACGATCTACTAGATACTAGTAACTATCTGGGTGGTACACTTTGGTGGTCTGCTGATGTGTTTAACAGTACAGGGATTAGCTACTTTGCAATTTTATCAATTAACCATGCCCTTTAGGCACAGGGACAGGCCACACTTGCTCACTTTCCTAAGAGTTTATTGCCCCGGTCAAGCCTGTAACTCAGATTCCTTACAGCCTGTAATGTGACCCGTGACCAGCAGAAGTGTTTGAACAGTTGTAGGTAAGGATGAGGAGGGGCATGTTATTTTTCACCAGTTGCTATGCTTTTTGGCGGATACAAATTCTCCCATCACCTGCCTCACCTGAATAATTGAAAACTGATAAGAATGAATGAAGGCGAATTTAGTGAATTATTTCCTGTTATAGATACATTTTAGAATTTCTTGATTCTAGAAAATGCACAAAAGCTTCTTAAATATTTTCAGTACAATTTTAACCAGTGACTTTACTTCGGTTTAGTGCATTCCTAATATTAGCAGCAAAACTCTTTAATACGTCATCATTTAAGACTTATATCAGGGTCCCTAAACTACGGCTTTTGGATATGATATGAGAATGTTTTACTCATATAATATCTGTATTTACTACTAAAATGTTCCTTAGTATTATTAGAGGTCGAGACATTGATAGTTGGTCACTGCAACTATTGGCTATAGGCAAAAATCCATACCGATAGTTTTTCCGGCTTCTGGTCAGCGGTCTTTATGAAAGCGGCCTCTAGAGGCGAATCATTGATCACACATTAATCCAGAGCGATTTTTATCTTATTTATGCAACCGAGCAGTTGGATAATAAGGATTTTGATTATGGCATGCAGCTTGAAGTGCTGGGATTTTAATTCCCAACCTTTTAATCAGAAGTCTTAACCACTAAATTGTTTCAAAATGTATAATTTTCTGCTTTCTCAGTTTGGACTCAGGTTTGCTCCAGTGCTCTTGCACCAGATGGGATTGGTGTGAAATGTGATTTCAGTTTGACTTTACATTTTTAAGATCTCCCAGTCACTTTGCAGGTCCACACCCTGCTCTGGACAGCAGGTCTCTTCTGGAGCCTCCCGAAAAAAATATATTTTTTGTGAAATTGGTGAGCTTGTGCATTCATTTAACGGTAATGTTGAATATTTAATGGAAACTCATATAAGCACTATCATTTATTTTCTCGTTTTCCGTTGTTTCAGAGTTGGAGAAGTTCTGATACAGCTAAACAGACTGATACACATTATAGTATTCCGCAGCAGCTGCAGATGATAAAGGATTTGCTAATGAAGCAGCATTCAATCGCAACCTGTCTGACTATAATGGATTTAATCTTCTCTAGCAGTGTTTTGCTCCAAACCTGATTTGGATTGTACTGACCTTGAATCATGTCGGGTTTTGTAGAATTAAATGTAATGACTGACTTGAAAAAGCTTCTGGCTTGCTGCCTAAGAGATGTGCCCAGATCCTGCCCCAGCCTCTCTGTGACTATGTGCCAGCCTACCAGTCTCGCTGACGCCTTCTTGCTGATACAGAATACAGTGAATGAAAGCTTATCACATGGCACATGGGGTCTGCTTTTAAGACGAACTGGCCTTCATCCCAGACATAGTGACTGGCACTGGAATGAGCTCCAATGTCCAGGGGATACCTGACATTAGTTTATTTATATGCAATTACAGTGAGGTCGAAGTGGGAACACAGTATCAACCTGAGGAACTTCCTTCATAAACAATGCTGTAAATAAATAACCAAAACACACGAGTTTCCCCTTCCACTTATCATCAGAAGTTAATTGAATTCACATTGTCTTGCATTTAACTCATTCACCTCAAGAGTCTGGCGTTTCAAAAGGAATGCATTTGCGACTGCCAAAAGGATGTAAGTCTTATAAAATATGCACCTGAGCATGCTATTTTTCAACATCCAATTCCACATGTAGTTCCCATTTGCTGGTATAATAACCTTCACCCTTCTGGGAAGATGTTTAGTCTTTTTGTGCTAATTCAGAAACAAGGGCATTAATAAAGTCAGGTACTATGTAGGTGAAAAGTTGAGGAGTGTTCACATTCATCCAAAGGTGTTCAATAGTGTTTATAGCTCTATAGATCTTCCACTCCAACCCATGTAACGCAGATCTTCATGGAGCTGGCTTTGTGCACAAGGTCATCATCAGCTCGAACAGGTTTGATCTATAAGATCTATAAGACAAGCTTTGCACTTTGTTACTAACAGGATGTCTTGACATCAACATAAGTGCTGGAATGACCATTTATAGCTGCTATAACGTAAGTGATAACAGAAACCAGCTTGTTCTGCGCATTTATTAGGAACATTTCGACTTGGAGTGGAAACACCGTATCACTGTATTGCTGATTACTTTCCTAGAGCAGCATGCCCTCGCATTTACCAGCAACTCTCTTTCCTCACGGTCCATCTCGAGTGTCACTGCAGACAAGATGTCTCAAATATCAATGCCTACTGAATGTGTTTCTGTTCTGTGGGCATCTTAGAAAGCTGAACTGTGACCTACATATTAACTGAGCGTTTTCTGGTGGTTGTATATTATATATATATATATATATATATATATATATATATATATAAATATTTTTAATGTGTGTGAATAAATCCAACCCCAAGATTTTACGACACAGGAGCATCTCTGCGGCAGGGATTTATATAATTAACAAGTTCTTGGGGGTTGTGTAAAGGTATATTCTTTTCTAATTTAATCCTGTTAATTATTTTTTGAAAGATTTTTCGGCGCAGACGATTTAGCATATTTTATTTCAATTCAAATCTTGTTTTTAATGTGGCCTTATTGAATGTATTTATTCGTTTTTTTAGGTTTATTGATTCTAAATGTTTTCACACATTTTCTTCATTACCTGGTTCATCATTGTCTCATCTATCTATCTATCTATCTATCTATCTATCTATCTATCTATCTATCTATCTATCTATCTATCTATCTATCTATCTTTTTTTTATTAATTAATATTTTTTTTTACAATGACTGATGTTGAAATTAGAAGGTTTATCCTGCCTCTTATTAATTAATTTCAGCTTGAATTCATAGTCCTGTGACTGGAAAACAAGTCATCAATGTCCTTTACCAGATCACAAACCAGTGTACACCAGATACCGATTCACCACGTAGGAAGTGCGTTAAGATGCACCATAGAATAAAGCAACTATTATTATCTTTCTTTAAAAAATACACTCATTTTTAAGAAGACTTGTGAGAGTGGTGCTCTCCCTGCCAGCTGTCCTGATGAATTATGTCCCTGTAGAGTAAAGATGAATCCCAGTGAGGAGCCTAAAACACAGTCAGGATTTCCATCTTCTAAGAAGTTCTTCTTCTCACCACACTATTTCTAGGTGGTGTCCATGCTTCACTACGGCACATTTCTGATCTTTATCATCGTCATCTGTTATGGGGGGTTGCCATGTTAAAAAATGTGTAGCTGGCATATTATGGTCAGCACTTCTCTGAGAATCCACCAGCAGGACTCTTCTCATGATGCATTGAACTGATACATTATTGGTTATTAGATCAGCTTTCTGCGACACCTCCAGAAGAGAGCCATATTCAATATTCATCAGAAGTCTGGCACAACGTTCGCTTCGAGACTGTGTGAGGGAAGAGATTTGCCCTGTAAATCTAAACCTTACAGCTGTCTGGAGTGACTGTTTCCAGTGAGCATGAGCTCAACACTGGCTGCTTTATAGAGTGATTTGTCCACGATTTCACGGTCACTGGGGGCTGGCTTTCCCTTTCCGCAGTCAGGATTACTGCGAAGGACAACCGGCATCGAGTAAACGCATTCGAGAACAGCTGCCGTTCGTCATCACTGGCTCTCAAAAAGCCTTCACTGTACAGACACATGGAAAAGCCAGTCAACTTTTTTAGTCCACAAAAATGGTGTTTCCTTCTCAAAATGGTTGCTTTGTGAAGGAACAGGAGCCATTCCTGAACTGCGAGGGAATTTTCTGAACATGAAGAGACTATGTTAACACTCCCAGGTGTTATACTTGACCAATCTTCATAACCAGAAGATTCATGATCAAAGAAAGAATGCAGAAGGATGGCAAAGTAATACATGTAATACAGTAGGACATGTTTGAACCGAATAGGTGAAAATGCTGAGTAACTGGTCAGCGATACGGAAGGCTCAAGCGTATCATATGATGGCCTTCCCAATACTGGAATGCTTTAAAGTATTTTTGCCACATGACCATTCACATGTCGTGTAAATAAAATAGAACTTGCAAAGATACGCCATGATTCATTACCGTACCTCTCATGGATCAACTATGGGGGTGGAGTTTACTAGAAAATTGGAAAAATTACGCCATCCCAGTAAACAAACAAATTTGTTTATTACTCCTCCTAATCGTCACAATATGCTGTGCTGCTCATTTGTTTTTATATCAATTGTTCCTGATTTGTTTATCCAATCAAAGATGGCGTCCTCAGAAGATCTTTCGTTTTCTTCACTGCGAATGCAAACACTGCTAATAACTATGGGATGGATGTCCATGTGTTTATCTTCACATGATTATTATTTGTTTCTTTATTGCACATTTGTTCTGCAATGCTGACAAGCTGAAACCCAAATCATAAAACCTGCTGTTGCTATCCCTGATTAGCTGTCATCGTGCTTTTAATCAGGAACGTTGCATATTTGGGTCGACCACCTTCACAGTTTGAGACTGCTAGGCAGCGAAAGGCTGACGTCAGGTCGCCGAACTCAAAACAAAGGAAGTTAATAATCCATTACTCTGACATGAGCTGTAATGTGTCGCTATAGACGAGTTGAGCAGCTGTGGCCTGAGGCTACGAGCACCTCCTAAACTTTACATTACCATATCCATTTCAAATGAGCCCACTTCAATAACATTATTGTTCGGCTTATGGAGTTACATCAGCTGAATTGAAAGTTGGACATACAATCGTTAGTAATAAATCCAAAGACAGTGAGCTTCATAAAAGCAATTGTGTATAAACGTATAACTTGTGAATTCATGCATCATGGCTTAATTGATCAGGACCAAAAACTAGATCGTGTTTAACCTCAACACTTATGTAAGAACGAAAGTAAATAAGATTCATACCTGATCCAAGGATGCCACCCACAGCACACAAACTCCCACCAGCAGCTTGTCTGTCATTTTCTTATCTATGGCCTTCAGACCTCAGGTGCTTCTCTGTGTCTCTGGATCTCCAAGAAAGAACCGTCCAGGGCAACAGTGTGATTACTTTTCTGGATAAGGATGAGTAAATCCTGCTGAACCCCTCAGTCGGACTCTTTCCCTCTCTCTTCTTTCTCTCTTGACTGTGTGTTAGGATATGAGTGACAGCACATGTGGTGGACTTGCCTGAGGAGGCGGTAATCCTAGCCCCCCTTCAGATCTCCAGGCTTGGACACACCCCAAAGTTTTTAGCCCACAAAGTTTAGACCATGCCATGAAACCTGCTTATGGTAGTGCTCATGGAACTCCTAAAAAATGTGGACTATTAAACACTTTTATTAGTTACAGTTTGTCTCGTTTGCTTTGGAGCGTTTCTCAGATCAGAAATAAAAACTTCTTAAAACTACTCATTCAGCCTCCAGATCATCATCACTTGTGCACATACTGGAATAAAAGCCATTTTTAACAAATTGTGAATTCTTTGGTACATTTATTGGATTGTGTACGAGTGTCTGCTGTTTCCCACATTATTAATTATTTATGTTCATGTTGATTAAAATTTATTAAACTGGTTTCATCTGAATAGTTTTAACCCTCAAAACATTCAGGAATCAGTTGATTGTAAAAGTCTTTAAATGCAAAATGTTTAAACGAGTTTTCATCGTCTGTGAATCTTAAACTTCTATTCTATTCTTTGTGAATGTGTTGAATTGATGAATCGTGCAGATGAATCTTGAACGTCACTAATGAAGGCGAGCGAACGGCATCAGATCAACCAATCATCAACAAGTTCTCTAAAACAGGTCAAAGGTGAATCTCGTGAACCTTCAATTAGCGACAAACAGCAAAACACACAATTATAATTTCTGAAGAACCAGAAAACAAACAAACACTAATACAGTAGAGTAAAAGTGTGAATCCTGTCCGGTGTCTTACAATCAATAATACATCAATATACAATCAAATAAACACATTTGTGCTGCTGAAACTCAGAGATTTCAAACAGGAGAAATTCAGACCTTCTGCATTTTCAATCCAAACTGTAGTTTATATCAGGAAACGCTGAAACATTTTGAAGATCTTATTTGTGAACAATGACATAAGGACGTGTTAAAAAATGGTGCTAAAACCTTCCCGGACTTGATTCTCGTCACCTAGAATTATTTGAATAAAATTATATTTAATAATCATGAAAACATTACAAAACAACTTAGATAAAAAAAAGGAAACGTCGGTGAAGAGTCAGAGCAGATGGCTGAGCAATGCAGAGCAATGTGGAAGGTCAGATTTCAGCAGCCACATCATACCTTCTGACCCTGACCTCCTCATTACCATCGACCACCTGTGTCTCAGCTTAACCTTTGTCCCAACTTCACATGGACATCCATGATAAGCACATATTTAGAAAAAGGTTCTGATCTTCAGTGCCATTGTTTGTGATGAGTGATTGCTCTGTTTCATGTGGTTTTTTTTGACCTGAAGAAGAATCATTTACACTTAAACCTCATTCTATTGTTCTTACAATATATCAGTTCCATTTCTGAACCAGGAAGTTACAATTGTGTGTCATGTTTCAGTGCAGGCTGGTAGAGTTACGGTAATGACTGTACACCATTTCTTGAAGATGGAATTGCTCTGATAGGGTTTAGGACATCATTATGTTTATCAACTTCTCACAAGTTTATATTCGATCGATAAACTGGATTACAGTTGTGGTTTTTTTCAGTTGTTTTGGAGCATTTCTCAAACCTTTTGTACATTAGTCTTTCATTCTTACTATTTGGTAACCAGTAAGTGCATTTCTCAAAGCAATGTGTACAAACAGCACAACACACAACAGTCTGTACTTTTCTCAGAATTCTTAGTTCTTCTCTTAAAAGTATGTTTCTGTATAAATGAACATCTCATTCCCATCAGAAAAACACGTCCTTATGTCATTGTTCACAAATAAGATCTTCAAAATGTTTCAGCGTTTCCTGATATAAACTACAGTTTGGATTGAAAATGCAGAAGGTCTGAATTTCTCCTGTTTGAAATCTCTGAGTTTCAGCAGCACAAATGTGTTTATTTGATTGTATATTTGATGTATTATTGATTGTAAGACACCGGACAGGATTCACACTTTTACTCTACTGTATTAGTGTTTGTTTGTTTTCTGGTTCTTCAGAAATTATAATTGTGTGTTTTGCTGTTTGTCGCTAATTGAAGGTTCACGAGATTCACCTTTGACCTGTTTTAGAGAACTTGTTGATGATTGGTTGATCTGATGCCGTTCGCTCGCCTTCATTAGTGACGTTCAAGATTCATCTGCACGATTCATCAATTCAACACATTCACAAAGAATAGAATAGAAGTTTAAGATTCACAGACGATGAAAACTCGTTTAAACATTTTGCATTTAAAGATTTTTACAATCAACTGATTCCTGAATGTTTTGAGGGTTAAAACTATTCAGATGAAACCAGTTTAATAAATTTTAATCAACATGAACATAAACAATTAATAATGTGGGAAACAGCAGACACTCGTACACAATCCAATAAATGTACCAAAGAATTCACAATTTGTTCAAAATGGCTTTTATTCCAGTATGTGCACAAGTGATGATGATCTGGAGGCTGAATGAGTAGTTTTAAGAAGTTTTTATTTCTGATCTGAGAAACGCTCCAAAGCAAACGAGACAAACTGAAAAAAATCTATTTACACATTTATTGTTATTTTACGGCTTTAAATATTCTCTTAATAGTCATTCTTTAACTGAGTCGTGATGCAGGTGAAAAATGAATTTAAATATTAAAAATCTCCGTGTGCATGATGTTTAAAAAAATCTACTGTATATATAAATTCTTACACACAAAGCATTGACTATGTATTAGTACTAATCAGAAGATTGTTTACACCCATTTTCCCGATTCATCTGGTCAAATATGTCCTTCATGTTCTCACCCTGATTTGATATCATCCAGTTATAACAAAAGTAACTTCAAAAAGGTTCAGGAGCATCACAACCAGGTTTCAGAGGTCGCGTTCTTCATATGGAGTCCTGATGTTCAGACCGATTGGAATTCTGTTGTCACACAGGGTTCTTCAGACCTTTACCTCACTGTGATTTATGACCTACTGTAGGTGCCTGAACACACTCTCGTTCACATGTACAAACGAAATCTCATGAAAAATGAGATCCCATCGTGCAAACGCTTTTCTGTGATTCCTATAAATAATATGATTGAGTATTTGTGTGTGTGTGTGTGTGTGTGTGTGTGTGTGTGTGTGTTGGACGGATTCTCCTCCCTGAGTGACCCTGAGTTCTAATATCTCTGTTTGATGGGCTGAAATGAGGAGTGTGTGTTCTCTTGTGTTTGGCTTAGAGAAGTTCCAGGGCTTCTGCACTCCAGAAATGTGGTGCATAATTAGTTTGTAACACACACACACACACTGAGTGTGATGAATGACGTCATACATCCATGGATAAAGGGCCAGAAGTTCCAGCATGGCTGCACTGTTATCCTCAAAGGTCCCTCATACACATGTAATGTCCTGAAAGCTGTGGAAAGAGTTTACTTTTGTGTTACACTGAAACATCATTTATGTGACTTTTATATATTTATAACTCACATCAGAGTCTGTGTGAGGAAGTGAACAGTTTAGGGATAAAGAGAAGGATGGACAGATGTGAGAAAGGGGGAAGAAATGAAGGAAAGAAGGAAGAATAAAAGAGAGGAGAGAAGGGAGAGATAAAGAAAAGAAGGAAGAATAGTAGAGAGTAAGGAAGAATGGAAGAATCAGAAGGTGGAAAGAAGGAAGGAAGAAAAGAAAAGAAGGAAGGAAGTAGATGTGAGAGAAGATGAGGATGAACTAAAAGAAGGAAGGAAGTGGATGTGAGAGAAGATGAGGATGAACTGAAAAAAGGAAGAAAGTGGATGTGGGAGAAGATGAGGATGAACTGAAAGAAGGAAGTGGATGTGGGAGAAGATGAGGATGAACTGAAAGAAGGAAGAAAGTGGATGTGGGAGAAGATGAGGATGAACTGAAAGAAGGAAGTGGATGTGGGAGAAGATGAGGATGAACTGAAAGAAGAAAGTGGATGTGGGAGAAGATGAGGATGAACTGAAAGAAGGAAGAAAGTGGATGTGGGAGAAGATGAGGATGAACTGAAAGAAGGAAGTGGATGTGAGAGAAGATGAGGATGGACTGAAAGAAGGAAGAAAGTGGATGTGAGAGAAGATGAGGATGAACTGAAAGAAGGACGTGGATGTGGGAGAAGATGAGGATGAACTGAAAGAAGGAAGTGGATGTGGGAGAAGATGAGGATGAACTGAAAGAAGTAAGTGGATGTGAGAGAAGATGAGGATGGACTGAAAGAAGGAAGAAAGTGGATGTGAGAGAAGATGAGGATGAACTGAAAGAAGGAAGTGGATGTGGGAGAAGATGAGGATGAACTGAAAGAAGAAAGTGGATGTGGGAGAAGATGAGGATGAACTGAAAGAAGGAAGTGGATGTGGGAGAAGATGAGGATGAACTGAAAGAAGGAAGAAAGTGGATGTGGGAGAAGATGAGGATGAACTGAAAGAAGGACGTGGATGTGGGAGAAGATGAGGATGAACTGAAAGAAGGACGTGGATGTGGGAGAAGATGAGGATGGACTGAAAGAAGGAAGAAAGTGGATGTGAGAGAAGATGAGGATGAACTGAAAGAAGGAAGTGGATGTGAGAGAAGATGAGGATGAACTGAAAGAAGGAAGAAAGTGGATGTGAGAGAAGATGAGGATGAACTGAAAGAAGGAAGAAAGTGGATGTGGGAGAAGATGAGGATGAACTGAAAGAAGAAAGTGGATGTGAGAGAAGATGAGGATGAACTGAAAGAAGGAAGAAAGTGGATGTGAGAGAAGATGAGGATGAACTGAAAGAAGGAAGAAAGTGGATGTGGGAGAAGATGAGGATGAACTGAAAGAAGAAAGTGGATGTGAGAGAAGATGAGGATGAACTGAAAGAAGGAAGAAAGTGGATGTGGGAGAAGATGAGGATGAACTGAAAGAAGGAAGTGGATGTGAGAGAAGATGAGGATGAACTGAAAGAAGGACGTGGATGTGGGAGAAGATGAGGATGAACTGAAAGAAGAAAGTGGATGTGGGAGAAGATGAGGATGAACTGAAAGAAGGAAGAAAGTGGATGTGAGAGAAGATGAGGATGAACTGAAAGAAGGACGTGGATGTGGGAGAAGATGAGGATGAACTGAAAGAAGAAAGTGGATGTGGGAGAAGATGAGGATGAACTGAAAGAAGGAAGAAAGTGGATGTGGGAGAAGATGAGGATAAACTGAAAGAAGGAAGTGGATGTGAGAGAAGATGAGGATGAACTGAAAGAAGGACGTGGATGTGGGAGAAGATGAGGATGAACTGAAAGAAGGGCGTGGATGTGGGAGAAGATGAGGATGAACTGAAAGAAGGGCGTGGATGTGGGAGAAGATGAGGATGAACTGAAAGAAGGACGTGGATGTGGGAGAAGATGAGGATGAACTGAAAGAAGGACGTGGATGTGGGAGAAGATGAGGATGAACTGAAAGAAGGGCGTGGATGTGGGAGAAGATGAGGATGAACTGAAAGAAGGACGTGGATGTGGGAGAAGATGAGGATAAACTGAAAAGGACAAAAGCCCTCATTCTGCCATCATGGTGTAAATGTAATAGATGCAGAACATCCATGAACTGCTACATGCCTGACTTTTGTAGCTTTGATCCTTTCTCATTCTCATGTCATCATTTAAGAACAAGGTTGAGGAGGACGCGATGCAGAACACACTGAGATTGTGGACTTCCCAGCTGCTGCTCCATTTACTTTTCACGCCCTTATTCTGAAATACACACAACTCACATGGGGAAAAATTTGCATCTTTATCTGAAAGCACGTCTGTGGGACACGTCTAAAAGCACGTCTGTGGGAAAAGTCATGACACGTCTGAGCACATGTCTGTAGGAGAAAACACAGTGCATTTATTTATTTGCTGTATTATTATTAAATAGCCACAGTGTACAGGATATCAGTGTGTGAGTTGAAGGCTAATTATGTGCAGAGGTATGTGTGTGTGTGTGTGTGTGTGTGTGTGTGTGTGTGTGTGTGTGTGTGTGTGTTCTAAGGGATAAAGGCACACCACCTGTCTCTGTCATGCTGGGCAGCAGCTGGCTGAACCCCCAAACAAGCATTCACGTTCCCATGAGCCTTCATTCCTGCAGACTGACTGAGAGAGAGAGAGAGAGGAATACACACACACACACACACACACACACACACACACACACACACACACACACACACACACACACACACACGCACACACATTTATTAGTGGTGTAACGTACACAAAATTCACGGTTCGATACGTAACTTCAGTGCAGTTTGAAGGGAATAATGTAAAACATTAAATTGCGTGTCGTTTTTTTTTTTTTATTAACGGTGTTTATTATTATTAGCATTTGTGAACATCAAAAGTTTACTTTCTTTTTTTTTATTTAATAAAATGCCTGCTTGGTTTAATTAATATACAAAATAATATTTCATAATATTTTAAATAAAATAAAATAGACTAATTGATGCAATAAACTTAATTAATTAAATTGGCACAAATTAAATTATTCAACAAAAATGTAATAAATGGAAAAATGTAATTAAGTTGTTTACATTTGTTAGACCCCATTTAGGTAATACAGATGTGTTTGTTAGTGTGTGTGTGTGTGTGTGTGTGTGTGTGTGTGTGTGTGTGTGTGTTTTACATTTAATATTTAATTTTCTAAACACATGATCTCCTGAACTGTGCTATTTATTTCAGCAGACTTAAACAAATGTCTTCATTCCTTCCATCCTTCGTTCATTCACTCCCTCAACATGCGGAACTGTCAGGATTTTCACAAGAATCCATAGCGCTAGCGTTAGCCGCTAATTACTTCTTGGTTAGCGGTTAACGCTGGTGTTATGGATTCTTTAGCGTTTTCATGCGTGAACAAAGCAGAAGGTATTTCGGGTACGGAGCGAGCAGCCACAGTGACACTGAGATACTCTGGTAGTTTCTTTTCTATGCTCCTGGCATTGTTGTGTATGTTTTTAATTTTAAGTGCACGGCGGAGACTAAACAAACTTGCGGTCCATCATTTAATACGTTCCTGAGGGAACTCAGATTTTAACTCTGTTCTGCACGTGAAAATGATTCAGTACACACGTGCACCAAACCGAAATCCCTGAACTGCAAGAGTTCGGTATGAATACGTGCACCGTCACCCCCCTAATATATACTGTATATGTTTCTGCCTCTTCAGTAGACGTCCTGCTTCCTGCGTTCTTATAGCCACGATCCCGATCCAGATACATTCCTCATACTGAAGATGCACGAAGAAGCGATTAAATCTATTTCAGATGAAGTCAGTGAGTGTAGATTTAACAACTCTGTGGCAAAAGATAAAAAAAATCATAAGAAACGTATTAATGGTGTGGCCAAAAGTATCGGACACCCGACTTTTTCAGCCATATGTTGTTCTTTGCCCAGAACTGATGGCCCACATTTGTATAGGAGGCCTTTGGATTTGGGAGCATGACATTTTCCTTCACTTGAACTAGGAGACCCAAACCTGTTCCAGCATGTCAATACCCCAGTGCACAAAGCAAACTCCATGAAGATCTGCTTTTCATGGGTTGGTGTGGAAGTTCTCCTGAACAATAAACTGAAACGCTGACTGCACTGACGTACACACACACACACACACACACACACACACACACACACGCAAAATGTAGCTAATCCACACCAAAGTGCCCAGTGTAAACATAAACAGAGTACACAGAGCTCAGATAGATAGATAGATAGATAGATAGATAGATAGATAGATAGATAGATAGATAGATAGATAGATAGATAGATAGCAAAAAAAGTTTTACAAATCGAGAAAACTGGTACGTATAGCGAAAAGATGAAATGTAGTACTAATTATGACCACCAGAGGGGAGTGTTGCGCTTTCTTAAAAAAGAAACCCCGCGAGCCTCAGAAACTCAGGAGTCTGAAAATTAAAACACAGAAAAAAAGCATTATTACTTATTGATTGTTTAAATAAACATCTACAATTCAATTCTATTTGTTTTAATCACAGCCAGCATGTATTATCTTTTAACAGCACACACACACACACACACACACACACACACACACACACACACACACACACACACACACACACACACATGATTAATATACAAAACATGAAAGCTTCTGCCTACTCTTCGCTTTTCTTCTTCTCTTAGTCTTCACTTTATCTCTTTCTTCTCCCTTCTATTCTCCTCCTCCTCCAGTTCTTCTTCTTCTTCTCTTTCTCTCCCTTTTGTCCTCCACCTTCTCTTCTTCTTCTTCTTCTTCTTCTTCTACTACTTCTA
>JBCEWE010001899.1:20000-22788 GCA_039877035.1 Silurus lanzhouensis
GTCTCTAGTGTCTTCACAGTGTCTCTATAGTGTCTCTAGTGTCTTCACAGTGTCTCCATAGTGTCTCTACAGTGTATCTATATTGTCTCTAGTGTCTTCACAGTGTATCTATAGTGTTTCTACAGTGTCTCTATAGTGTCTCTAGTGTCTTCACAGTGTCTCCATAGTGTCTCTACAGTGTATCTATATTGTCTCTAGTGTCTTCACAGTGTATCTATAGTGTTTCTACAGTGTCTCTACAGTGTCTCTAGTGTCTTCACAGTGTCTCTATAGTGTCTCTAGTGTCTTCATAGTGTCTCCATAGTGTCTCTACAGTGTCTCTATAGTGTCTCTAGTGTCTTCACAGTGTATCTATAGTGTTTCTACAGTGTCTCTATAGTGTCTCTAGTGTCTTCATAGTGTCTCAATAGTGTCTCTACAGTGTATCTATATTGTCTCTAGTGTCTTCTCAGTGTATCTATAGTGTTTCTACAGTGTCTCTATTGTGTCTCTAGTGTCTTCACAGTGTATCTATAGTGTCTTCATAGTGTCTCTATAGTGTCTCTAGTGTCTTCACAGTGTATCTATAGTGTCTTCACAGTGTCTCTATAGTGTCTCTAGTGTCTTCACAGTGTATCTATAGTGTCTTCACAGTGTCTCTATAGTGTCTCTAGTGTCTTCACAGTGTATCTATAGTGTCTTCACAGTGTCTCTATAGTGTCTCTAGTGTCTTCACAGTGTATCTATAGTGTCTTCACAGTGTCTCTATAGTGTCTCTAGTGTCTTCACAGTGTATCTATAGTGTCTTCACAGTGTCTCTATAGTATTTTCACAGTGTATCTATAGTGTCTTCACAGTGTCTCTATAGTGTCTTCACAGTGTCTCTATAGTATTTTCACAGTGTATCTATAGTGTCTCTAGAGTCTTTACAGTGTCTCCATAGTGTATCTATAGTGTGTCTAGGGTCTACGCAATCTCTCTCTATAGTGTCTCCAAAGTGTCTTCACAGTGTCTCTATAGTGTCCCAATAATGTCTCCACGTTGTGTCTCTATAATGTCTCCATAGTGTCTCCACAGTGTCTTTATAATGTCTCCACAGTGTCTCCATAGTTTCTCCACAGTGTCTCTATAGTGTCTCTACAGAGTCTCCATAGTGTCTCCTCAGTGACAGGTCACCAATCAGCTGCATCTTGATTAGACAGGAAGTGAAACATTCTATTCTATCTTATCCTCCACATCCCAAAATAAACTACTGTATTTGTTATTTTAAAAATACCACAAAAAAAAAAAAAAACTTTTACAAAGAGTTTAAAATCCTTCGTAAAACTTCCATCGATGGACTTGATCGATCTGTTCTTCATTACACTCTCAGTTGAATAAGTAAACAATGTTTGATAGCAACAGCATTTCTCTGGCGGAGTCACGCAATGAATCTGACACATGCAACCAGTTAACAGATTAAATATTCCCATACGTGTCCCTGTGATGTTCCTGATGAAGTTTAGTTTTAAAGTAACAAACAGTTTAATGTGGAACAGTTTGTAAATGAATCATAATTGTATCCTAATTTAGTTACTTGGCGTTTGTAACGAAGGACGGATTTTACATCAGTAACACCGACTCAATAACAAACAAGTCATTCATAAGAACACGACTGATGGCACCTGCAGTTATAGCAACTAGTTTCTAATTTATTATTTGATTGTTAATCATGAATAGAATAATATATTGTGTATCAGGCAGTCGTTCATGCAGTTTTCTGCAATTAGGGTTCAATATTCAGCAATCAAAGATTTATTTATTGATCATTGGACGTCTATTTGAAAGATGGCAGCTGCAGATAAAGTTTCTGTTCTGATCTCAACAAGTCTGAGCAAAATACTGAGTAGGAACCAATCAGAGGCTGCATTTTTATGACGTCATCATGTAGAACTTCTTACAAAGAATTTGACAGTATTTTAAAACCACAAAAATACAAAACATCAACATTTTTTATTAAATTAAGCCATTTTCATCAACACTCTCAAATACAAATGACAGAATCCATATTTAATATACGTATTTAAAATACATGCGTGCACACACACACACACACACACACACAACACACACACACACACACACACACACACACACACACCGTATACAACATGATTTTGTGTGTGCATGATGGACAGAGGACAGTGAGGGACACTCGCCTTTTGGTTGTGTTTGGGACACTAGATGTGTGTGTGTGTGTGTGTGTGTGTGTGTGTGTGTGTGTGTGTGTGTGTGTGTGTTTTGTGTGTGTATGTTTGTGTGTATATGCGTGTGTGTGTGTGGTGTGTGTGTGTGTGTGTGTGTGTGTGTGTGTGTGTGTGTGTGGATGACAAAGGACAGTGAGGGACACTCGGCTGTTGGTTGTGTTTGGGACACTAGATGGTGTGTGTGTGTGTGTGTGTGTGTGTGTGTGTCTGTGTGTGTGATGGACAGAGGACAGTGAGGGACACTCGGCTGTTGTTGTGTTTGGACACTAGATGTGTGTGTGTGTGTGTGTGTGTGTGTGTGTGTGTGTGATGGACAAAGGACAGTGAGGGACACTCGGCTGTTGGTTGTGTTTGGGACACTAGATGTGTGTGTGCGTGTGTGTGTGTGTGTGTGTGTGTGTGTGTGTGTGTGTGTGTGTTGTGTGATGTGTGTGTGTGTGTGTATGTGTGTGTGTGTGTGTGTGTGTGTGTGTGTGTGTGTGTGTGTGTGTGTGTGATGGACAGAGGACAGTGAGGACACTCGGCTGTTGGTTGTGTTTGGACACTTAGATGTGTGTGTGTGT
>JBCEWE010001831.1:0-22772 GCA_039877035.1 Silurus lanzhouensis
AGAGCTAAACCATTTGAAACTGTTATGGGTTGGAATAATTCTCCTCCATACTTAGTTACTTAGGTTTAATGGTGATATCTCCCTGAAAATGACATCAGACATGTATAGGCTATACGGAGTGTATCGTTATTCATTGCATTACTTTCACCTGAACTCGCTCTTACACCCATTCATGTGTTGCTCCTCATAACAACTGGTGTAAGTTTATAAAACGTTAGGAAAGGAGACTTCCATAAAAATTGTACGGATATTGCTAGTTAGGTGTGCTTAAAACTGATTTATTACTCCACAGGAAAGGTGGTGCCAGATAGTCTTCCTAAAACTTTGGTTTGCTTTGCACATGCGATTCAGCTCGATATATATATATATATGCTAATGAAGAAATGCTGTATGTGAAAAAAAAATTAAAGTGGGTGTGTGTGTGTGTGTGTGTGTGTGCATGCCCATTCTCTGGGTTTTGCGGTTACTTGTGCTGAATCCTGCTGCTGGATGTTGTCGGAGCTCCAGTCAGCAGTCTGTGGGATCGAACTGAGGCAGAACTGTGTGTCCACGTGCCACAGAATCAGCACACCTAACCAACCTCAGGAACGCCGGTGTGTTGGCCAGGAAGCAAAACAACACTAGACCCAATTCAGCAAGAGAAAAAAAACAATGAAAACATTGAGCCTGCAACCCCGAAGATTGTTTTTGGCCAGTAAAACCCTGTTTTAGGAAACACAAGCCCACCTTTATAACATGTGTCTACTGAAACATATGGATTTTTTTCTCCACCCATCTGCATGTAATGGAGTGGCATGACAAATATTATTCTATATATTTAGTTTTTGTATTCATATTTGCATCAGAAAAAAACTTGATGTAGACATCAATGCTTCATCAACATTATTTATGATTTCAAAAGCATCCATTTCATGATTTATCCGCACATTCGCACGTAAACCTCTGTAACGCATAAGGATCGAACCTACATTTGTTTTTACATTTGTTTGAAAGCTGACAAGTCACACCATTTTCGGACTTATTCAACTAACATTTCACGTTAATGCTTCAGTAACTCATTTAATTCGTTGCTAATACACTAGCATTGATAACGATGAATCAGAGCTAGCCGAGGCTTCATGCCATCCCCACATTTGCATTCATTTGTGTTACAACGAGAGCCTTGGCATGATTAGCTGTGTAAGACCTCATCCAAAAAAAACAATGCTCCGACACTGATTTTGAAAATTGGCCAGTTAATCTGATAGGTTTCCATCGATATGATATAAGATCGCATGGATGTCTTTACTGTTTACTGTTTTCATTCCTGATCAGTTTTGAGAGTATTTTAAAGTTTAGTATCTGATCCAAAACACTGAAAAACACATCATGCTAATCATGCTAATCCTTGCTATTGACAGTGAAACCGTATAGAACAGATCTGTATATAAGAACCTAAAACTGATCCAAGACCAGCCCTAGCCAGATCCCCATCAGTACGGTCTGCTATGGCACTACCCGGCTGCCACACTGTCTTCAAGCCAACACAAGCACTCAAGGTCGAGCCAAAGCTCACCGCGGCTGCTCATTATTAAAAACTCTGGCCCAGGCTGTGCTCAGGACCTGTCTGCACAACACAGCATGCCGGAGAGGGTGGTGGGGTGTGGGGGCTGGCCGAAACGGCTGAGCGCAGGATGAGGTTTCAATAAACGTCAGGGAGCGACGGCGCTGTTTGGACTGCAAATTATTGCTGGCTGACAGTCTATTATTTTACAACCAGAGATCGCTGTTGAGAGAATGATCGAAAGAGTAGGAGGAAAATAGAGAGAGAGAGAGAGTATGGATGAAAAAAAACCATAAGAACTACTGGAGAGTTGCCAACTGGGGGAAACGAGTTACAAAATACTACAATAATCGTAAAAATATTACAGTGCAGCCACAGCTCTTGCTAAAAATAGCTTTAAAAAAAAGCAAAGAGAGTGGGGTTCTGCTAATAGTCCAGGAAGAGTGGTGGTCTTTTTTTAAATCGTTAACCAAGAATGCCAGGAACAGGTTGGTGGCTTTCTGCCCACCATCTCTGATAGGCCCGAGTGCTGGCATTGATGTTTCATGTCTTGCTTTAAAAAACAGCTCAATTGAAATCAATTTTGTTGATGTTAAACACGTATATGCATTAAACCTGTATAGGCATAGCATGTTTTGCATGTTTCAAAATGTCAGCACGAATGTTTCAGCATGTCAGCGAGAATATCCGATAAATCCGTGGAAGATCTTTGATCGTGAATAAAGGTTGATCTGGAAGCAGTTATGGAACACCAAATGGTAATCAAATGATTATCTGAAAGTAGCTTTCGAAAACAAGCTTTAACAACAGCTCACAATCCAACGCAGTCATGTTCACCATAATGGTGTAACAACATTTAATGTACAGGACCGTGCAATTTACCAAGTCCTATAAAGGCAGGTGTAAATTCTCCTGGGCTTTCATTTGACAGATTATGAAAGACTCCAGATGAGTTTTTCTTCTCTCCCTACTGGAGAACACCAAGCATGAGGTCTGTGCCAGAGCCGGTCTCGTCTGCACAACCACAAATAGCTTTAAAATCTTAACTGGCCAAGTGGGACATGCTGTTTTTCTAGCCCCGTAAAATTATTTTGAATTTTAGTGTTTTCCTAACACTCTCCTGCAAGTTTTACACTAGCCTCTAAATAAAAATGGCAAGGGCCGGTGGTGGTGTAAAAGTTATAATAGACAGCCTCCATCCTGGTGAACAAGAAAGCAACAGAACCCCAAGTTAGGCAGCGTTAGTTAGCAGGCATTTGTGCTGTCTTCTCAATCGCGGTAATAAATTGAGGGTGATGGCTAATTTTAGGCGAAACCAAATCCTTCGCTGTAAATTTGCACGGGCCATGCGGGAACGTTTAATCAAATTCTGTCTGGCTTTGCCGCCAATATTGAAATGAAGACCACAGATATTTTCTTTTAAGAAGGTGTTGTGGGGGAAGGCATGTGTAAAAATCGCAGCCTTTAAAAATGCAGGCCTTCAGTTTTAACCCCTGGTTCGAGGGAAATCGGCCCATGGTGGTTTTAGGTTCTGGTTTGCTGAAAGGATCCAATCAAACAGGTAGTTGAACCGAGACGCAGCTGTACTGTGCGCTTAACATAATGAGAAGTTTAGCTAAAGAGAAAAGTATGATGGCTTTGCCAGTTCACAGGGAAGGTCACTTTAAAACTGTGAGCATTTCATTTGATCGTGCTAGCATGCAAAATACAGTGTGAATAATTATCATGCGAGCTTACAGAAAGTATTAGCGAGCCTTAACACTCTCCACATGACCATATGCTTTGTGTCTGTGAAAGTAATTCTAGATTAGCAACACGGTATGTGTCACATGTCAGCCCAGATCGGAATATCTAATGCTGAGAGTTATGCATTTTAAAAAACGCTAGTTCAGCTGCTTTGATATAGCCAACATCTATTTCATATTACTTCGAGGTCAGCACAAAAAAATGGAGAAAGAATTAGTGTGGAAGTAACAAAACATTTTCAGAGACCTTGTTGCGCTGCCAAAGAACACGTCTGCACCGCAATCAGTGACACTCACAATAAACTGTGCCGTGTGTAATAATTAAGCCCAGGAGCACAGAAAAAGCAAGGGATAAGAAAAGAGTGAACTTTATTCTCGTGGGCACAGATTTCAGCCAAGGAAGCAGAAGAAGAAGACTGTGCTAAAGCTCAGGGCAATTAATGCGGGGAAGCTGGGCAAGTGTCCGAGGAGTTTCTGTTTCATTGTCTGCTCAGCACTGTGGAGCATTAGATTTCACTCAATTTCACCACATCATCAGAACGCTTGGTTGTGATAGAACGAACATTTCTGATAAGATGTTTTATAACAATTCAAATGTTTATATTAATTTCGAATATAACATGTTTCTATTTAACTAGTTGGACAGGGCAGTGATCTGTAACTTCTAATACAGAAGAGCGTTCAGGACAAAGGACTTTAATGGTGTCTTGGTATCATCACAATCAGTGCTCATATTAAAGGAGGGGTCTAATCCTATTTCATGTATTTACTGCATCATCCAGTCAATACTTACAAGCTGATTTTTTAGCCATAAAAAACTTACTGATCTTATTTTAAGAATAAAATACACACTCCTTCTCCATTCCTCAGGCATCCTCCCACCTTTCAGAATGTTGTTGAACATCCTGGTTAAAAACTCCACTGTCATCACTCCTAAACATCTCAATGCTTCTACCTGTATATCATCAGGTCCAACCGACTTTCCACTCCTTATCCTCTTAATCACTGCTCTCACTTCCTCCTTACTAATCCTATGCACTTGCTGCTTCACCATCTCCACACCATACTCCCAAAATACTCCCTCCATCTTCTCAACACACTCTCCTCACTAGTCAACACATTTCCGTCTTCATCCTTTATTGCTCTAACTTGCAACAGATCCTTCCCAATCTCACACTGCAGTCTTCCTCCTTTACTTTCCAACATCTTATTCTTCTTTCAGTCCTCACTTTTCTACTCTTCTTTTCACCTCCAAAACCATTCTACAGACCACCATCCGATTCTGTCTATCTACACTATCCCCTGCCAACACTTTAAAGTTTCCAATCTCCTTCAGGTTGCATCTCTTACACAGAACATAGTCCAGCTGTGTGCACCTTCCTCCACTCTTATACGTGACCCTATGATACACATTTTTTTAAATAAGTGTTCACCATCTGCCCTTCCACATTCCTCTCCTAAAGGCCATACCTACCCATCACCTCCTCATCACTCTGTTCCCTTCACCTCCATACTTATTAAAGTCTGCCCCAATCACCAATCATGCAATCCTAGGTACACCATCTACCACTTCATCTAACTCACTCCAGAATCGTTCCTTCTCCTCCATCTCACAACCCACTTGTGGAGCATAAGCACTGAGGACATTTATCATCACCCCTTCAACTTCCAGCTTCACGTTTAACACTCTATCGGAAACTCTCTTCACTTCCACTACACTCTTACCGTACTCTTCCTTCAGACCCCTACACCATCATTTCTCTTTCCATCCACACCATGATAGAACAGTTTAAATTCCCCTTCAATTTTCTTTGCCTTACTCCCTTTCCACTTGGTTTTCTGAACACACAGCATATATACCTTTCTCCTCTCCATCATATAAGCTACCTCTCTCCCTTTACCAGTCATAGTACCGACATTTAAAGTACCAACCTAACCTCCACTCTCCTACACTTCTCCTTTTCCTGCGGTCTCTGTAGATGTCTTCCTTCTCTCCTTCTCCTCCTTCGGCCAACAGTAGCCCAATTTCTACTGGTACCCTGTTGGCTAACGATACTGTGGCGGTTGGTGGTAACTCGGGCCTCAACCGATTCCAGTATGAATTTCTGATTCGTGATTCGCATATTCGAATTTGGAACCTTTTACGCTGGATGCCCTTCCTAACGCAACCCTCCCCATTTATTCGGGCTTGAGACCGGCACTAAGAGTGCACTTGGTTGTGCAACACTAATGGCTGGTTTCTCATGCCCTATTTTTATTTATTGTAAATATTCCATTTATGCACTTCTGGTTGGATGCTAACTGCATTTCAATGCTTCTGTACATGTACCTTGCACAATGACAAAGTTTAATCTAATCTAATCTAATCTAATCTAAAACAACAATCATCAACTTTTTAAAGTGAATATGGTTTAAACATGTGTAATATGTTGTAGAGTGTAGGGAGAGACTAATATGTTATCCTAGCTTGTTTTTTTTTTATGATGACATTCATTATATTGTAATGATGATGTACCTGAATTTATTACATAACATCTAATCCAACCACACAGCTCGTAACACTCGTAACAAACTCAAAGCATTATTACATTGTGATTTTTTTTATTCCATGATGCCACTTTTAGAGTTTACTTCAATATTGAGTGACAGAATAATTATTTTATACTGTATATATAAATTACACGTCTTTCAGAAATCTGAGGAATCTCTACAAATTGGGGTTTTATTTATGGGCCTTCGGATTATGCTGTTTCTTGTCAAATGTGCGAAAATCAGTATTTCTAATGGATTTTACTGTTCACATGTCTTTCTTTCGGCTTCTCCCATTAGGGGTCGCCACAGCGGACCATCCGCATGTTTGATTTGGCACATGTTTTTACGCTGGATGCTCTTCCTAACGCAACCCTCCCATTTATCTGGGCTTGGGACCGGCACTAAGGCTTGTGCAACCCAATGGCTGGGGTCGGTTCCCTGACCGGGGATCTATTTAATAAAAATACAAAAGGTTTTCTTATCTATGTTCAGACTTTAGTGACTGCATCAAAGCAAATAATAACATAGTAATTTTATTTTATTATATTTTAATTCAAATAATAACACAAATACCACAACACATTTTTTAATGAAATTTAATGAAATCTAATATACCCCTAATAAAAAAAATGAATGCAATAATTTGCAAGTGTCATAAACTTACCATTTTAAGTAAAATATAAGTAAAAATAAGTACACTTAATTTAGAATTTGATGGCCACAAAAAAAAAGAGGGCTATTTGAGGAGATCAGTTGAACAGGCATAACATTATGACATTATAACATTATAAGCGGTGAAGCAAATGATGCTGATTATGTCTTCATCATGGTGCCTGTTAGTGGGTGGGATATAATAGACAGCAAATTAAATTCTTTCCTCAAAGTTAATGTATTAGAAGTAGAGAAAATGGGTTTGAGAAGGGTCAAATTTTAATTTCTAGATGACTGGGTCAGAGCATCTCCAAAACTGCAGCTCTTGTGGGCTGTTCAAGTTCTGCAGTGTCAGTATCTATCAAACGTGGTATAAGAAAGGAACAGTGGTGAACCAGCGACAGGTCGTGGGCGGCCGAGGCTCAGTAATGTACGTGGGGAGTGAGGGCTGGTCGGTGTGGTCCAATCCAACATATGAGCTCCTGTAGCTCAAACTGCTGAAGAAGTTAATGCTGTTAATGCTTGACAGATCCGGACTGTTTTGGCAGCAAAACACAATATTATGCAGGTGATCATAATGTTATACCTGATTGGTGGACTTATATATAATTAAGAATTAATTTATATTATTTATTTCATTTGCTGTCAGATGACTCTTACTCTCAGCCAGTGCAAGTTGAGGGATTTAATAAGCAGCACCTGTAGCAGTCTGTCAGAAATGTAGAAATGCACCATGAGACTTCAGACTTAACTTCAGTGATAAATGCAGCTTTACATCACTAGCTCTAAAACAGACCTAGTGTTTTTTCATTAAACATAACCAAGACTCTTTCTTTAATGATATACTGATTAACCATGGCATTAAATCTTCTTGCTGATATTTGTCCTCTAAAACCTCTCAAGTTGTGCAGTTTGGCGCCAAAGCCATGGCTTGGATTAGTTTGTCTTACAGACATTTGATTGAATAGAGATCTGGGGATTTTAAAGGCCGTTTTATCGCCGTGAACCCTGTCATCTTTTTTAAACCATTCCTGAGCAGTGTGTCAGGGAGTATCATTCTGCTAAAAGAGGCCACTGCCATCAGGGAATTCTGTTGCCATGAAGGGGTGTATTTTGTCTGTAAAAATGTTTAGGTAGGTGGTACATGTCAAAGTAGCATTCACAGGAACGCCAGTACCAAGATTTCAAAGTAAAACATTACCTAGAACCTCACACTGCCTTCACCGGCTTGCCGTCTTTCCATAGTGCATCCTGGCACCAGCTTTTCCATAGGTAAGTGATGCATGCGCGCACACACACACACACACACAACACACACACACACACACACACACACACACACACACCACACACACACACCCTACCTTCCACATGATGTGAAAGAAAATGTACAGGTTACTTCTTCTATTGATAAGTGATCACAGCTTTGATGGACTTTGTGTGCTGACTCCTTTGTATTAAAGCTTATTTTGTGTGAAATCCTAGCCCCTGTACACCATCAGAAATGAACCATTCAGTAAAGAATGAGGGTGACCTGGCCATCATGTGAACGGTAGGGTGTGTGTGCAAATGGGCAAGCTTATCCTCCCCACACACTATCAATAAGCCTTGCATTTACAAAGTGCAGGACCTGTTGATGGTTTAAAAGTTGTCCTTGTAAAGATCAATACCTGCTGTTTGGAGAAGTTTTGGAGATCCAATTCTTCTAGCATCACAGTTTGACTTGTCAAAGTTGCTCATATACATACACTTGACACCAATGAAGGCCTGGGGGTACATGGCCTGCTGTAAATAAGAAATGTGCATGTTGCATCACTAAAATGTGAAGTGTGTGTGTGTGTGTGTGTGTGTGTGTGTGTGTGTGTGTGTGTGCCAGTAGAACAGCAGGTCTCCTGATGACTTCACCAGACAGCAAAGGCTGGGGCTTTTGAAGCTCAAAATATGCGAGGGCCTGTGTTTATTTTTGCTGCGTCTTGGTTTCACGCTCCAATAATGTCATCTCATCTGACTGCATAAAGAATTGCACCATCCTTATAGTCGCTCGTCCCATAATATTCTCACAGGAAATATGATTATCCTTGAATAAACTCAGGCATTTAGGTGTCATTGCTGTTCTGTGTTCACGTGATTGATGGGGTGTGACTTGACACTGCAACACTGGTACATTTCATCAGTCTTTGTTTGAGTCACTGCTTTTTTTTCTCAACTGAATCCATCTCTAGCTCCAGCCCTCATCTTTATTTGTGGCTCTCTCTCTTTTCTTTTCTTTTCTTCCACTGCCTCTACCTCGTGTCTGGTGAGTTGTTTTTTTCTCCACAAGGTGTATTGCTGAAGCTACATTAATTCAATTCAATTCAATTCAATTTATTTTTATTTGTATAGCGCTTTTAACAATGAACATTGCCCACACATTAGGTGGGTTTGCCCTAGAATGGAAGTGAAGACCGCACGGATCTGCCTCTGCTGCAATGTTTGCTCATTGAGTTTTTAACACACTGCTCGTTTCTGCTAAAGGATGTGATCATCGAGTCATGACTACCTCACAGGATGAGTGACCTATTATTCATGCACATTCTATTTTCAAACATATTTAATAATCGGTATATATTTTGTTTACATAGAGAACTTTACTTCATCTCACTTAGCACTCAGGAAACTAACGGTAAATAAGTTCTACCAGTTTTTTTTTACCACAAATAAAAAAACAAATTCACAATAATGCAATAACTCATCATTATATAAGACTGTATATTTAACATTATCCAATAAATTGTCCTCAGACTTCTTTAATATCTACTTGCCAGCTGACCAAATTTTCTCTGTTTTAAATACACATTATTATGTTATAAAATGCCCTCATGGCTGCCTTGTGCCTGAAAAGAAAAAAATAATGTCTTTTAGAATGCTACAAGCAGTAAAACAAAATAGATGTAATGTGTTCTAGCATGTAAGAAAACATTAGCTGGGTGCTTTTCCAGGGGAGAATATATGATACCTCCCAAAGCTTTTCTGTGTTGTTTCATGCAAGACAATTTTTGCACAAACTCAAAATCAAGTATAACATTATGACCACCTGTTTAATATTTTGTTCATCTCCCTTTTGTTGTCAAACAGTCCTGGCTCATCGATCATTAACAGCATGAACCCAGCAATGTGAGCTACAGGAGCTCATCTGTTGGATCAGACCACACGGACCAGCCTTTGCTCCCCAAATGCATTACTGAGCTCTTGGCACCCAGTACCCTGTAACTGTTTCACCACCGTTCCTTCCTTGGAGCACTTTTGCTAGATACTGACCACTGCAGAGCGTGAACAGCCCACAGTGCTTTGACCCAGTCGTCTAGCTATCACAATGCGGGTGCGTGGATGAGCGCTGGTTTGCGAGTGCACGGCGACACTGCTATGTTTGCCTGCCGAACAAAACTTGTTCTTTATTTATCTTTTATTTATATTATATATATTTTGTGGTATTGCTATCGCCATTGTAAGATAAAAAAAATTGGCACCATCTCAGGGACTCAGGGACCATTTATATAATGAAAATGTAATTCACCATAATGAAGAATCAGTGGGAGCTTAATTTATAATTTATAAATTATCATTTATCATTTATTTAAAAATAAAACTGCGACTGAAACAAGTACGCCGACATTGGCACAGGCAGAAGTGGTCATCTATCAGAATATGTCAAAAAAGTGGAAATAAAATAAAAAGTTTTATTATAAAGTTTTAAATAAATGAAATTAAAGTTTTTATTTTTTTTGTGGGCCCAAGTACAAATGAGAGTCCATGGGGACCCCTGGGATTTACCACATGCAAGAAAACAAGTCTTTGTAAATTTAAATCTGCCATCAAAGATGTATAAATCTTTATATTTCATAATAAAGGGTTTAATGAAGTCCAGGTGCTCTGAAATTTTTACCTGTCACATACACACTATTCTTCTTTGCATTTCCCAGTGATGATGGGGTGTCGCATGGTGGTCCTTGATACAGCACTCCTCTCAGCACAGAAAATTAAGGGCCTTGCTCAAGGGCCCAATAGTGGTGCTGAGGCATGTGCCGCTGACTTTCCGATTGGTAACCCCGAGCCTTATCCACTGAACAACCACTTCATCTAAGAAGATATCAGTAGAAATAGATACACCTGGAAGGCATGTTGAGCACAGACACACAGCTGTTTGCCCTACCCATTCCAATGAGTATGGCTGATGCACCCTTCTAACTCAAGCTACCTTTCACTTCTGTTTATTTTGACTAATCATTACAGGAGGAGAGAGTGACCATTAACCAACTCATCTACATCCCTTCTGTCATTTTATTCCACTTGCCTGCTACTGACTCACTGGAATAATAAACATCAGTGTTTCAGGAAGCTCAGCTCCATGATGCAGCCACAAACAGAGCTTTAAATGAGTCAGAGATTAACACTTTACAAAGCGCTTAAGAAACAGAGCTCAGGACTCACGAGGATTTGCAAGTTAATGTGTTTATAAATGATTATCATTCATGAATAAACGGCTCTAATTCATTCATATATTAAAATTATTTTCTAGATATGAGTCAATGTGTTGTGTGTCCTGAATGCTATTATCAGGGCTGTTCAAACCAAAAAAACTAACCAAAAACAAGCAAATAGAATTATTTCAATATACTGCACATACATTTATGTATTATTTCTTTTATTGTAGGACCACAATACACCAAATGTATATGTCTAAAATAAATAAGATCTAGAACCTATTTCTAGACATTATTACTCCTTTGTTTCTTGTACTCTTTAGCAGATAATTTGTCTTATAGCTAAAAATAAATGTTTAAAATGTAATGAAAATTTCTCTGCCAACAGAACAGATCTGTTTGATTTATTCTTATCTGATGATGAATGGATAAGAAATCGTTTTTTTTTTATTTTCTAACCCAGAGGGTCAAATAAAAGATCAAGTGGAAAAAAGGTTGTGGATTTTTTTTTTACAAGTGCAGTAAACAGAATAATATATGAAAATAATGCCTAACTTGGTGTAATAGAAACATCAATTAAAGACATTAAAAACATATAATTATAATATAATGAATATAGCTATCATTTAAATTTTTCATCTCTTTTTTATAATAATGTAATTCATTGCTGTAGCTGTTATTTTTATTTTCAGCTTTTGAACATTCGTATTGGTCTTACAGTCTGGCGAAATGTAGCAGGTTGACACCAGAGATTGTTGCACTCCTCTTCCACCCACGTTCCTCCCACCACTCCACACTAACATGCTGTCTTGGACTGAGTTCAATGAGTAAAACAATTATAACAAGTAAAAGTAAAGCCTGAGGCTCGCACTGAACAAGTTGTTTAACTTTCACTTGGAGCTACAGGCCTGGAAAAATGTACCATCGGGAAGATGTACAATCTGGTACACTGGTCAGGAAAGACATACAGCCAGAAAAAAAAAATTACTGCCTAAACAAAATATATTATAAGGAAATATTTACAACATAGGACTTTGTACAACCTGGAACATTATACAGTCTGGAACATTGTATAATTTAGAACATTATAAAGTACAGTCTATAACATTATACAGTCTATAACATTATACAGTCTGTAACATTGTACAGTCTGTAACATTATACAGTCTGTAACATTGTACAGTCTATAACATTATACAGTCTATAACATTATACAGTCTATAACATTACACAGTCTATAACATTATACAGTCTGTAACATTACACAGTCTATAACATTACACAGTCTATAACATTATACAGTCTGTAACATTGTACAGTCTATAACATTATACAGTCTATAACAGTATACAGTCTATAACATTACACAGTCTATAACATTACACAGTCTATAACATTATACAGTCTGTAACATTACACAGTCTATAACAGTATACAGTCTATAACATTACACAGTCTATAACATTACACAGTCTATAACAGTATACAGTCTATAACATTACACAGTCTATAACATTACACAGTCTATAACATTATACAGTCTGTAACATTGTACAGTCTATAACATTACACAGTCTATAACATTATACAGTCTATAACATTACACAGTCTATAGCATTACACAGTCTGTAACATTACACAGTCTATAACAGTATACAGTCTGTAACATTATACAGTCTATAACATTACACAGTCTATAACAGTATACAGTCTATAACATTACACAGTCTATAACATTACACAGTCTATAACAGTATACAGTCTATAACATTACACAGTCTATAACATTACACAGTCTATAACAGTATACAGTCTATAACATTACACAGTTTATAACATTACACAGTCTATAACAGTATACAGTCTATAACATTACACAGTCTATAACATTGTACAGTCTGTAACATTATACAGTCTGTAACATTGTACAGTCTATAACATTATACAGTCTATAACATACAGTCTATAACATTACACAGTCTATAACATTACACAGTCTATAACATTATACAGTCTGTAACATTACACAGTCTATAACAGTATACAGTCTATAACATTACACAGTCTATAACATTACACAGTCTATAACAGTATACAGTCTATAACATTACACAGTCTATAACATTACACAGTCTATAACATTACACAGTCTATAACATTATACAGTCTGTAACATTGTACAGTCTATAACATTACACAGTCTATAACATTATACAGTCTATAACATTACACAGTCTATAGCATTACACAGTCTGTAACATTACACAGTCTATAACAGTATACAGTCTATAGCATTACACAGTCTGTAACATTACACAGTCTATAACAGTATACAGTCTGTAACATTATACAGTCTATAACATTACACAGTCTATAACATTACACAGTCTATAACATTACACAGTCTATAACATTATACAGTCTATAACAGTATACAGTCTGTAACATTATACAGTCTATAACATTACACAGTCTATAACATTACACAGTCTATAACATTACACAGTCTATAACAGTATACAGTCTATAACATTATACAGTCTATAACAGTATACAGTCTATAACATTATACAGTCTATAACATTACACAGTCTATAACATTACACAGTCTATAACAGTATACAGTCTATAACATTACACAGTTTATAACATTACACAGTCTATAACAGTATACAGTCTATAACATTATACAGTCTATAACATTACACAGTCTGTAACATTGTACAGTCTATAACATTACACAGTCTATAACATTATACAGTCTATAACATTACACAGTCTATAGCATTACACAGTCTATAACATTACACAGTCTATAACATTACACAGTCTGTAACATTACACAGTCTATAACAGTATACAGTCTATAACATTACACAGTCTATAACATTACACAGTCTATAACATTATACAGTCTGTAACATTGTACAGTCTATAACATTACACAGTCTATAACATTATACAGTCTATAACATTATACAGTCTGTAACATTGTACAGTCTATAACATTATACAGTCTATAACATTATACAGTCTATAACATTACACAGTCTATAGCATTACACAGTCTATAGCATTACACAGTCTGTAACATTACACAGTCTATAACAGTATACAGTCTGTAACTTTATACAGTCTATAACATTACACAGTCTATAACATTACACAGTCTATAACATTACACAGTCTATAACAGTATACAGTCTATAACATTACACAGTCTATAACAGTATACAGTCTATAACATTACACAGTCTATAACATTACACAGTCTATAACAGTATACAGTCTATAACATTACACAGTCTATAACATTACACAGTCTATAACATTACACATTATACTAACCATATAGACTGTATAAGACTGTAGAAAGAACATCACTTATAATCTTATACTCCAGTAATCATGTTAGTTCTTACTCTCCAGTGTTCTGTATTGTTGAAAGATTTCTTGATGTCACCCAAAATGAGGATGGGTTCCCCTTTTGAGTCTGGTTCCTCTCAAGGTTTCTTCCTCATTACATCTAAGGGAGTTTTTCCTTGCCACAGTCGCCACGGCTTGCTCATCAGGGACAAATTCACACCATTCACCATCACTGTTGATTTGTGTAAAGCTGCTTTGAGACAATGTCTGTTGTGAAAAGCGCTATACAAATAAACCTGACTTGACTTGACTTGACTTGACAGTCTGTAACATTGAACGATTTAATACAAAGTACAGTCAGGAATGATGTACAGTCTGTAACGTTATGCATTCCAGAACATTGTACAATCTGGAACACTGTACAGTCTATAACATTGTACAACCTGGAACACTGTACAATTTAGAACATTGTACAGTCTGGAACCTTATACAGTCTGGGACATTGTACAGTCTGGAGCAATGTATGATATGGGACAATTTACAGTCTGGGAATGTATACGGTCTAGAACATTATATAATCTGTATCATAATACAGTCTAAAAAATGTTTATTGTGGAACATTGTGCAACCTGGAACATTATATGGTCTGTAACATTAAACAATCCAGTACACTGCACAGTCAGGAATGATGTACAGTCTGGAACATTATACATTCTGGAACATTATACAGTCTAGAATGTTATACATTCCGGTATGCTGTACAGTCAAGAATGATGTGCAGTCAAAAATTATTTACTTCTAAGAACAATGTAGAGTAGAAATAAAAGCAATGTATATGGCATGAATTGCTCTACTGAATTCTGTATTTTCACCTGGCATCCTGTTTCCAGTGTTGGATTTTGTGAAAGTTGAATATTTGTAATGCTCTTATATTTTAAACAGCTCAGGAACAAATTATTAGTTTATATATAGCTTATTGTTTATCAATTGATTTGTCAAGCTGCATTCCACAAGTGCTTACAATTATTATGACCTCAGATGAGCACTACTCCGCTTGTCTGCGTGCACCATGCTATATTCTTTAAAAGGCTTTTCTACACTAGAGTGGACAAGACAAGCAATCATGTCTGATCAGTTTCTTGTTTATTGAAGCATTGTATAAAAGTAATCATGGGCTGAACTAAATATCAATAACTAAATGTTAATTTATACATTGATTAATAATAATAATATAATAATAATAATAATAATAATAATAATAATAATAATAATACAATTATATGCATGTTAGCATGATAAAAGATATACAGGCTACAAACGATACAGCCCGGAAAATTGTTAGGAGTAATGATTAAAGCTTATTCAGGTTGTATTCATTGTATTGGGTATAACGCCAAGGCTTCCTGTTATATCATTCCTGTGATTTGAGCACTACTGCAGAAATCATTCCAACTGAACCCACTTCAAATGTACACATTAAGAATAAATAAAAGTGTCCCAATGAAATGTATTATCGGGAGTTGGAGGTGGTAGCTCAGTGGGAAAAGCATTGGACTTTAGAATCAAAAGGTTATGAGTTGCCGCCACTGCTGGGCCCTTGAGCGAGGCCCCTAACCCTCACTTTGGATAAGGGCATCTGCAACATGCTGTAAATGTAAGATATTATCTATATAGCATTCCCTATTTGTGACGCTGCTACACCCTAAAATGCCAGTGACATCATACACTGGAAATAACCGTGCCTTAAAATAACTACAGACAGTCAGAACCACACCTTAGCAGCTGGTGGATTCTCTCTGTGTCTGTGTGTGTGTGTCTGTGTGTGTGTGTTTGTGTGTGTGTGTGTGTGTGTGTGTGTGTGTGTGTGTGTGTGTGTGAGAGAGAGAGAGAGAGAGAGCTATTATCATATTTCAATGACAATAATGAATTTTACTGTACCTGTGTGTACATAAATAAAATGGCAAATGTTTGTGGTCTCCTCTTTTCTCTCTCTTTCTCTCTCTCTTTTCTGTTTTTTTTTTTTTTTAAGATAGCCCCCCACTTATGATGGAGGTGTGTTTTAATGACCCCATCGTAACTTGTAAATTTGGTAAGTCAAGACATGGTGTAGATTACCCAGGGGTCTTAAAGGACAATGATCAGTATGGGGATGTAAACTGTATTTTTTAAGAAAGTATACTGTATAAAGCATATATGTATGTTACAGCAGGCATGAGCGACGTTTCACGAGTGTAGGGCGGAACCAAACGAAACAAGCGGTAAGAAGTGTGCTCTGTCTCAGTGACCGGTGAGGCCAATACAATGGAGAGAGACAAGAGCTTAAACGGGGCCTTGAAACACCAAATTCTGTATCATGTATCACAAAGAAAGAATTTCACTTTTGGAAAAAGCCCCCTTTTTATATAAATGAGGCACACAAACAGGTCATGTTCTCATCCTACATTAGATTTGGATTCTAGTGGATGGATTAGTCTATTATTTCAGAAGCTTCTCCTCTGGGATTTTCACACACCTCATAATCTCTAGAGTTTTCAAAGAATGGTGTGATTTGGAACCATTGCTTGTTTTTTTTCCAAATATTTAGCTAGCTGTCCAGTTTCCGTGACTGTTCTTTTTAGTGACAGTGATTCTTGTTCTTGTCTGACAGCCGTCTAACTCAGTCTGGACTTTTGTTATGTAACTGACATGGTTTGTGAGATTCTTTTCTGCTTGCTAAGGCTGTACAATATGCGTATCCGATTTTCTGGTTAATTGTAATTGTCATTATAATTGTAATTTGTCGTTTCTTTTGCCATTTAATATTAACTCCAGCAGCAGTGGTACATTAAAAGGCCACTTGATCATATCGAGTTCCACTCCTGCCAGCGTAGAATCCAAAGCTACAGTAGGGAAAGAATCACAGGAACCAACTAGCTGGAACTGATACTGCCTAGTCTTCCACTGTCTTTCACTGTCCAGTTTCGGTGTGTGAGACATCTTAGTACCATTCTTTAAACACATTAACTTGTAAAAGTCGATTACAGGAAAGATGTGTAGCGAGGGGAAGGGTTACATTTTCTACAAAGCGGTGAACCACAGTGAAATCCGAGCTGCCTTATAATTAACAGACAAATTTCCCTGAAGCAGAATGCAATCTTACACCAGGTACAAAGAGAGCTCAGCTTTTATACGCACTCGAACCACAGCAAACCTGCTTAGTCATCAAGACACATCTGCTCTGACCATCCATTAGCTGGATTATTGGAAGTCTGGACGTTGTGCTGCAGGTCTGTATGCTCAACCTTCAGCTGATCTGATCTGACACCATGTCCAAACCACATGGGCAAGCTTGTCATTTTCTCTCTGCAGCTCCATGCATTTTCTCCAACACTTGAATGCTGCTTAGCTTCTGTAGATTGTAGATTTAGCAGCCTGTAGATTTAGCAGCCTTTATTACAGTTTTTTTCAGTTGCTTTGGAGCATTTCTTGACTCCCCCTTAATATTTTCGAACCAATAAGTGCATTCTCAAAACAATTTGTACAAACACATTGAATTATGTGCAAAAGCCTGTACTGTTCTCAAAATCCTTTCAAAAGTAAGTATTTGTGTCAATGAACATGTCAAAATATCAAGTCCTTTTGTTATTATTATTAATAATTTAAGGTTGACAGATGATGACAACTGGTTTAACTATTTTGCATTCAATGATGTATGCAATTAATTGATGCCTAAATGTTTTGGGGGTTGAAACTATTCAGGTGAAACCAGTATAATATATTTTAATCAACACGACATAAACAACTAATAAGTTGGAAATAGGTAAACAGCAGACACTTGTGGGGAATCAATTAAGTTAATGAACCAAAGCATTCGCAATTTGATCAAAGCAATGAGAAATGCTTTATGATGTGCACAATTGACTACATAATTTGGAGGTTAAACAAAATTTCATTTCTGATCTAAAAGACGCTGCCCTCCAAGGCTCACACTCTCACTCAGCCTCTCCCTGCTACTTATCACCTACACCTGTCCTACTCCTACTACTCACCTACACTCGTTCCCCATTTACCTATCCCCTTTATAAGGTCCCCATTTCCCCTCAATCACGGGCTGATCTACCAGTTACAACCACATACAAATACAATATAGCTGTGCAGAAATAGTGTTTTGTTTTTAGCTTAGAGTAAAAGAAGGTAAAAAAAGATAAATGTGCTTTATACTTGTCGCATGTACATTATAGTTGTTAGGAAGTTGGATTCAGAGCACAGATTTAGCCATGATATATTACCCCTGGAGCACAGAGGGTTAAAGAGTGGCAGCTTTGCGATACTGTGCCCTGAACCCCTGATCAGCATTACAGTACACGCTGTAATTACATTCAATCAAATTTATTTAAGAAAGCACTATTTAATCTTTGTAACTGTATAATTTCTATTTTACAGAACATTCAAGATTAAAAATTGAAACTTCAAATAACAAGGAAATAAGCTCCAACATTCTTTTAATTCCTTCAAGCCCCAGATCCAAGAGCATGTCCTGGTCGTGTTGAGAGAGTCGAGCTTTGATGATCGCATCAGGCCGTCAGGGATCAGCATCCCCCACCTTTCGTCTGTGATCGAGATCAGACCACAGGTTTCATCCTCCACCTCTATCAACACGTCTTTTGGATCCTAGAAATAAGTTTCTCTGGTAAAACTGTTATCATAAATAGTAATCACTGAAAATATATGATAGTCTATGCAAGAGAATAACTAAGATGCTGTTCTGATTTAGCATTTCCTAATGCCATCAGTAAGAATAGATTATTTTAACACCATATCATTGTGTTAGAAAAAATAAAAACTCACGACATCTCTCTAGGCTCATTTTCAGCATTTGTACATTTTGATTTCCTGAAAAACTCATTTTATGTACCTGAGAACCCGTTATGTGCTCAATCGAGATTTCTTTTCCGGATATGCAAATTGAACCATACCCACATTGCCTCTAGCAGCCCCCGAGCCCCCCGGAGGATGCATGGAGAAAGAGGAAACAGAGGGTGACATTTTGTTAGTTTAAGGGCCCGGCATCGGGTGGCACACTTAAAGCGCATCAAACGTATGAAAATGAAGAACGTGTACGGTCCTCAGGCTCGAGCAACACCAGGTCCCTCAGGACTCCTGTCCTGCATTATTACTGCTTTGTAGACAGCAGGTCTCCGGGCCGAGCCGTGCCTTGGAAAAACTGATGGGGTCTGTCATTACCTAGGCTGACTCAGGCACTACCACAGACGCCTCTGGCCGTCCATTCTGATGTCATCACGACAACCATCAGCCCGTTCGTTTCGTTGCTATAGGAACCGCACAAATTGCACGTTTTATTTGTATTATTGTATGGGAAAGTTGTTCTGTTTGGTTAGATCAATTCTGAAATAGACGGAGGATGTCATTTTAGCATTAGTTCCTGATGGAAAATTGTTTTTATTTTTGTTAGCAAATATTATATTTTTGGTTTTGCATATTTGGAATTATAGTTATGACATAAATAACAGAAATGGTTTGAAACTCAGTAAATGATTATCTCTGAAATAGAAATGTTTTAATAATGTTTATTGTTTTGATTGTTTATTTGTTATATGAGACATCTGACACATTTTGACACGACAACAAGAATTTTACAATGTTTCTTCCTTTAACTGCTTCTGAGGCTTGCAAATACATTAATACGCTCAGACAATTTTTACACATACCACCATACCACTGCACTTACCGTTCCACATATCAAACTAGGGATGGTAAGATTTGCTATTTGTTTCCCAATTCATTGTTTTTAACATGTTATTAAAAAAAAACAATTTGTTCAGTTATGATTAGTAGTAGATGGCTATACTGTATTATTTAGAAGTGACCAATAAGTTGTGACAATATTTATTTGTAGGTTGTTTTTTGTCGCTTACACAAAACTACAAAGAGACTGAGGTGTACAGAATATAGATTAACATGGCAGAGGTAGAGCTGCATTTTCCTGAGACAGAACAGAAAAAAAACGTCTGGATTTATAAAGACAAAGGCCTGTGCGTGAAGGGGCCATGTGTTAGAGGTCAGAAGGTACTAATTCATTTGAATATTTACTGTCTGTCTGAACCAAAGAAACAAAAGTAAACTATCTGTACCATATTAATTGAATAGCATCAATTTTTCCCTTGCTTCGTATTGCATTGAATCGACTGTGTCTAATACAGATCACACTGCATCGTAATCGGGGGGAATCATATCGTATCGCATCGGTAGCTGCTTCATATGTATCTTTAATGTATCAAATCGTTGCTATGCATCAGAATGTGAATCACATCAGCTTTAATTAAGGAGATCCACATCCTATTAGGAAAAGATGGTAATTGGGATTTCCCACTATTTTATCTATCTAACAGCCTAAAGATCTATGAGGTTACTGTGGAAAGTAAACCCAAAAACCATGAAAATGGATTGGACTATAATTAGTCTTAATAGTTTGTTACAATGGCTGAGCTCAGGGTCTTTCATACCATCTAAAGGAGTTTTTCTTTGCCATTGGCTTGCACATTAAAGATGATTTTTGCAATTATAAGGAACAAACCTATAACCTCTTTATTTTTGTATATCTGCTTTGGTACAGTGTCTATTGTTAAAAGCATTTTTTAAAGCAATTTAATTAAGTTTTTTTCACAGTTTTTTTTTAAGATGTTTAAATAAAACTTTGTATTTTAGCTTAAAATATTACAAACTGCATGTTAATATGTTCTCTTTTTTGCCCATTTTCATAAGTCTAATAATTTTAGAGCTGACTGGTGATATAGTAGGAAATGTCAATTAAGCCTGTCAGCAAACTCAAAGCTGAGCTGGATTTAGTTCTGGATTTAGTATGGCTGTAAATCCTACTTGCCTTTCCTTCGAGTCGTTGGTCATTTTTACTTTTTCGCCTCCAGCGTTGGATGACGTCCTCGTCGAGCTTTCCAGGGGTCACCAGCCAGATCCTGTCATCACCGTGCACTCTGTGCTCACACACACCCACCCAAAGCTAAGGTATACCCCGACTCATTTTTCGTTACACACACACGTTACATTATAAAAGGGAGAGATACAGAGAGCGTTGGAAAACAAAAGCTACAAACCATTATCTCATAACACATTCTCATATTGAGGAAATGAACTTATGTGCTGAGTTTTTTGGGGCCAAAGTTTCCAGTATAAGTTTAGAATATGGCTCTTTACAGACAACAGTAACTTACAATGTTTGTCTTCTAAAAGGCTTGCCATCTCTCATTTTATATATTCTTGGCCAAGAATATGAATTTAGTTATTCCTAAAGCAGTGGCGGGCTGTGCATTTGGTACTGGGCCTTCGGTGAGGACTTACTCGACTTCCACCTCTTAATACCACATCACGTCGCAATTATAGAAACCATCAATAAAATACAAAACGCAATATAACAGCGTGTGGCATTACAGAGAAAAAGGAATTTTATATATGGATGGTGAATACCATTTTACTAAAGCAAGAAACCTAGTTAAGACTCAAACCTCTACACTACAACCACAACTGTGCTCCTACATCATCTGAGCAGTTAGAATCAATATTTGTCTAATAACATGACAAAAAACATTAAAAATGTAAATAAAATCCAACCTACTTACCAGAGATGCAGACTCATATTGTGCATCGCCTCAGAGGCTGTAATCCAGTGGTACCGCTCGTATTCACTGGTCTGAAAGTGGAGAACAGACCCTTTCCCGGCTGACACACGGCTAGCTAGCTTCAGGGTTCGCAGACCTCCTCACGATCTCTAACTTTTCTTGAAAATGTATTTTAAGTTTTGTCTGAGACCAAATCAATTTCTTTTGTCCATGGCAAAAAAAAGTCTAACTCTGATGTACTAATATATGCAGAGCTACACACATGTTTTGCCAGTTGAATTTGGCTGTAACATTTCCCTCTGACCAACCAATCAGAGGATGGAAAAATGCTATTCTGGGCCAGCGAGCTGCCCTGTGAGGCCAATATGAAATCCAATTGGTTAAAGAAACAGACCCGTTCCAATATTCTCTAGGTCAAATAGAGCAGTATTAATTCTGTTAGTTTGACATGGCAGCACATAGAGGCTGAAATCTGATTGTCAAAAAATCTAATATCCAGCATACGAGTACTAAAAGCAGTGCAGTTAGAGAAACGCTACAAAAGAGAATAACTGTTGGGAGTAAATTAATAAAATTTCATGGAATAGATTATTCGAATTTAGGTTGTAATTATAGGTCAGTGTTGCTGATAGTGTTTAGGCCAGCAGAGAAGGCTTTGCTGGTCCTGACCGCCACCACTGCCTAATAGTCTATTCTTTGCATTCATAACTTCAAAGTTCCAGCGGTCAATAGTCACATCACTTGTTGCCAAGGGGACAAAGGAATCGCCTTGAGGCCTTTAAGAAGCAACAATACAGGTTCCTGTATGGTAAAGTAGAGGATGGCTTGAAGCTGTTGCTTTAAC
>JBCEWE010001833.1:0-22771 GCA_039877035.1 Silurus lanzhouensis
ACCATACAACAGGAATATGCGAGTACCTAAAACTTATAGATATTTTATGCAATTATAAAGAATTAGCTTGGAGAAGCTGGGGATTGAACCCAGGACCTCATACATGCAAAGCATGCGCTCTACCACTGAGCTACCATCCCCAGGTAAGCAGTTATAGCTTACGCTGGAGATTAGCATCAAACCAAGCAACTCATTTAAAAAAAAAAACAAAAAAAAAAAAACAGTTTTTAAAGCATGCACCCGGAAAATTTGATGAGAAAAACGATTTTTCTCCTTGGCCATCATGAACAAACAGGAACCTGTACATGTTGAAAAACCAAATTGTTCAACGTCTAGAGGAAACCTGTACATGTTGAAAACCAATTGTTCAACGAACTAAGCATGCTTTTGATGAGTGATATGCACTGACATCCAAGCTTTCATAATCAATACATATTTTTGGAGCTCACATGACTCACGACCAAACAACATGATTATGTTCACAGAAATGTATTGGAACTGCTGAGGACAACGCGTCATACTTGGACATCTCGCCTCAACAGGGACCCGGCACATGGTATGCAAACAATCAGGTCATCAAAAGCAAAAAGGTGTGCACCAGTGTAAATTGGGAAAACTCAAAATTCCAATATGCAACATACCAGAATTTCTTTATTTTTTTATTACATTTTTACTTCATGCTAAGAATCAAATTTTGTTCTTCTTGGACATCACAAATAAAGAGGGAACCAGTTCATGTAAAACAACCAAATAGTTCACCAAAATAGAAGGTGTATGGTGTAAGAAGGTGCATCTACGAGTCTTGGTAAATACACTATGGCACATTGCTTATGCTGTCTTTTTTTACTTTGATTTTACGATTCTAGCGGTACTTCACAGTGGGATTCAAATGAACCTTCATTGGGAATGAGATGAACAAAGTCCGAGTGGTACCAAACATGCTTCCACAGTAGAAGCTTAAGCTGTTAATTTAGAAATCTTAAATGGGTATTGGACGAACGCAATAGAGGTGTTAATGATCCGCATACACATTAGGAGTGCTGGGTGCTGAAGCCATGCTAAAACTGTTGTTCACAAAGGTGTTCCATCAAAGCAGCATGTTGGAAGGTCTCACTTGGTTGTTTTATCTCAACTTGATATGTATCTCAGGTAATATGCGCTGTAGTGAGATAGGTTACAACTGGAAGCAGAAACATTTAGGAGGTTTCCTAAATTTTGTCTTTAAAGAAACAACATGGAGATGCTGGGGGTTGAACCCAGGACCTCATACATGCGAAGCATGCGCTCTACCACTGAGCTACATCCCCAGCTTATCGGTTGAAGTGTAAGGCATTCAGCCCAGGACCTCACGCTTGCAAATTAAACTCTTAAAACATCCCAAAACAAATCCCTGCGATTTGAACTTTGCCTGAAGAACACAAAGGCAAATCACGAAGCTGCTTCAAGTTGAACAGAAATTTAATGAACGCACAAGATGAAGTGAGCAAAGAGAACGACTTACCAACAGGCATGAATGGGGATTGAACCCATGATCTTCGGTTTACAGACCGACGCCTTGCACTTGGCCATCATGCCATTTAAGAGAGCTTGAGAGTGTCATTCAACATATCAACTCACATTAAAATAGAGCATGCTTTTGTTGAGTAATATGCACTGACATTCAAGTTTCATAATCAATCCATATTTTTGGAGCTCACATGACTGACGACCATACAACAAGAATATGCGCGCACCTAAAACTTATAGACATTTTATGCGTGATAAAGAAGCAGCTTGGAGATGCTGGGGATTGAACCACACCTCATACATGCAAAGCATGCGCTCTACACTGAGCTACATCCCAGCTGGATCTGTTGAAGTGTAAGGGATTCAGACCAGGACCTCACGCTTGCAAATTAAATCTCTTAATAACATCCCAAAACACACATTCCCTGCGATTTGAGCTTTGCCTGAAGAACACAAAGGCAAATCAAGAAGCTGCTTTAAGTTGAACAGAAATTTTATTGAACTGGACAAGATGAAAGTGAGCAAAGATACAACAAACAGGCACGAATGGGAATCGAACCCACGATCTTCGGTTTACAAGACCGACGCCTTGCCACTTGGCCATCATGCCATTTATGAGATCCCGACAGTGTCATTCAACATACCAACTGACCATAAACTAAAGTGTTGCGTAATATGCACTGACATTCAAAATCAATCCATATTTTTGGAGCTCACATGACTCACAACCATACAACAGGAATATGCGAGTACCTAAAACTTATAGATATTTTATGCAATTATAAAGAATTAGCTTGGAGAAGCTGGGGATTGAACCCAGGACCTCATACATGCAAAGCATGCGCTCTACCACTGAGCTACATCCCCAGGTAAGCAGTTATAGCTTACGCTGGAGATTAGCATCAAACCAAGCAACTCATTTAAAAAAAAACAAAAAAAAAAAAAACAGTTTTTTAAAGCATGCACCCGGAAAATTTGATGAGAAAAACGATTTTTCTCCTTGGCCATCATGAACAAACAGGAAACCTGTACATGTTGAAAAACCAAATTGTTCAACGTCTAGAGGAAACCTGTACATGTTGAAAAACCAAATTGTTCAACGAACTAAAGCATGCTTTTGATGAGTGATATGCACTGACATCCAAGCTTTCATAATCAATACATATTTTTGGAGCTCACATGACTCACGACCAAACAACATGATTATGTTCACAGAAATGTATTGGAACTGCTGAGGACAACGCCGTCATACTTGGACATCTCGCCTCAACAGGGACCCGGCACATGGTATGCAAACAATCAGGTCATCAAAAGCAAAAAGGTGTGCACCAGTGTAAATTGGGAAAACTCAAAATTCCAATATGCAACATACCAGAATTTCTTTATTTTTTTATTACATTTTTACTTCATGCTAAAGAATCAAATTTTGTTCTTCTTGGACATCACAAATAAAGAGGGAACCAGTTCATGTAAAACAAACCAAATAGTTCACCAAAAATAGAAGGTGTATGGTGTAAGAAGGTGCATCTACCGAGTCTTGGTAAATACACTATGGCACATTGCTTATGCTGTCTTTTTTTACTTTGATTTTACGATTCTAGCGGTACTTCACAGTGGGATTCAAATGAACCTTCATTGGGAATGAGATGAACAAAGTCCGAGTGGTACCAAACATGCTTCCACAGTAGAAGCTTAAGCTGTTAATTTAGAAATCTTAAATGGGTATTGGACGAACGCAATAGAGGTGTTAATGATCCGCATACACATTAGGAGTGCTGGGTGCTGAAGCCATGCTAAAACTGTTGTTCACAAAGGTGTTCCATCAAAGCAGCATGTTGGAAGGTCTCACTTGGTTGTTTTATCTCAACTTGATATGTATCTCAGGTAATATGCGCTGTAGTGAGATAGGTTACAACTGGAAGCAGAAACATTTAGGAGGTTTCCTAAATTTTGTCTTTAAAGAAACAACATGGAGATGCTGGGGGTTGAACCCAGGACCTCATACATGCGAAGCATGCGCTCTACCACTGAGCTACATCCCCAGCTGTATCGGTTGAAGTGTAAGGCATTCAGCCAGGACCTCACGCTTGCAAATTAAAACTCTTAATAAACATCCCAAAACACAAATCCCCTGCGATTTGAACTTTGCCTGAAGAACACAAAGGCAAATCACGAAGCTGCTTCAAGTTGAACAGAAATTTAAGTGAACTGCACAAGATGAAAGTGAGCAAAGAAGAACGACTTACCAAACAGGCATGAATGGGGATTGAACCCATGATCTTCGGTTTACGAGACCGACGCCTTGCCACTTGGCCATCATGCCATTTAAGAGAGCTTGAGAGTGTCATTCAACATATCAACTCACATTAAAATAGAGCATGCTTTTGTTGAGTAATATGCACTGACATTCAAGTTTCATAATCAATCCATATTTTTGGAGCTCACATGACTGACGACCATACAACAAGAATATGCGCGCACCTAAAACTTATAGACATTTTATGCGTGATAAAGAAGCAGCTTGGAGATGCTGGGATTGAACCCACGACCTCATACATGCAAAGCATGCGCTCTACCACTGAGCTACATCCCCAGCTGGATCTGTTGAAGTGTAAGGGATTCAGACCAGGACCTCACACTTGCAAATTAAATCTCTTAATAAACATCCCAAAACACACATTCCCTGCGATTTGAGCTTTGCCTGAAGAACACAAAGGCAAATCAAGAAGCTGCTTTAAGTTGAACAGAAATTTTATTGAACTGGACAAGATGAAAGTGAGCAAAGATACAACAAACAGGCACGAATGGGAATCGAACCCACGATCTTCGGTTTACAAGACCGACGCCTTGCCACTTGGCCATCATGCCATTTATGAGATCCCGACAGTGTCATTCAACATACCAACTGACCATAAACTAAAGTGTTGCGTAATATGCACTGACATTCAAAATCAATCCATATTTTTGGAGCTCACATGACTCACAACCATACAACAGGAATATGCGAGTACCTAAAACTTATAGATATTTTATGCAATTATAAAGAATTAGCTTGGAGAAGCTGGGGATTGAACCCAGGACCTCATACATGCAAAGCATGCGCTCTACCACTGAGCTACATCCCCAGGTAAGCAGTTATAGCTTACGCTGGAGATTAGCATCAAACCAAGCAACTCATTTAAACAAAAACAAACAAAAAAAAAAAAAGTTTTTTAAAGCATGCACCCGGAAAATTTGATGAGAAAAACGATTTTTCTCCTTGGCCATCATGAACAAACAGGAAACCTGTACATGTTGAAAAACCAAATTGTTCAACGTCTAGAGGAAACCTGTACATGTTGAAAAACCAAATTGTTCAACGAACTAAAGCATGCTTTTGATGAGTGATATGCACTGACATCCAAGCTTTCATAATCAATACATATTTTTGGAGCTCACATGACTCACGACCAAACAACATGATTATGTTCACAGAAATGTATTGGAACTGCTGAGGACAACGCCGTCATACTTGGACATCTCGCCTTAACAGGGACCCGGCACATGGTATGCAAACAATCAGGTCATCAAAAGCAAAAAGGTGTGCACCAGTGTAAATTGGGAAAACTCAAAATTCCAATATGCAACATACCAGAATTTCTTTATTTTTTTATTACATTTTTACTTCATGCTAATGAATCAAATTTTGTTCTTCTTGGACATCACAAATAAAGAGGGAACCAGTTCATGTAAAACAACCAAATAGTTCACCAAAAATAGAAGGTGTATGGTGTAAGAAGGTGCATCTACCGAGTCTTGGTAAATACACTATGGCACATTGCTTATGCTGTCTTTTTTTACTTTGATTTTACGATTCTAGCGGTACTTCACAGTGGGATTCAAATGAACCTTCAATGGGAATGAGATGAACAAAGTCCGAGTGGTACCAAACATGCTTCCACAGTAGAAGCTTAAGCTGTTAATTTAGAAATCTTAAATGGGTATTGGACGAACGCAATAGAGGTGTTAATGATCCGCATACACATTAGGAGTGCTGGGTGCTGAAGCCATGCTAAAACTGTTGTTCACAAAGGTGTTCCATCAAAGCAGCATGTTGGAAGGTCTCACTTGGTTGTTTTATCTCAACTTGATATGTATCTCAGGTAATATGCGCTGTAGTGAGATAGGTTACAACTGGAAGCAGAAACATTTAGGAGGTTTCCTAAATTTTGTCTTTAAAGAAACAACATGGAGATGCTGGGGGTTGAACCCAGGACCTCATACATGCGAAGCATGCGCTCTACCACTGAGCTACATCCCCAGCTGTATCGGTTGAAGTGTAAGGCATTCAGCCCAGGACCTCACGCTTGCAAATTAAAACTCTTAATAAACATCCCAAAACACAAATCCCCTGCGATTTGAACTTTGCCTGAAGAACACAAAGGCAAATCACGAAGCTGCTTCAAGTTGAACAGAAATTTAATGAACTGCACAAGATGAAAGTGAGCAAAGAAGAACGACTTACCAAACAGGCATGAATGGGGATTGAACCCATGATCTTCGGTTTACGAGACCGACGCCTTGCCACTTGGCCATCATGCCATTTAAGAGAGCTTGAGAGTGTCATTCAACATATCAACTCACATTAAAATAGAGCATGCTTTTGTTGAGTAATATGCACTGACATTCAAGTTTCATAATCAATCCATATTTTTGGAGCTCACATGACTGACGACCATACAACAAGAATATGCGCGCACCTAAAACTTATAGACATTTTATGCGTGATAAAGAAGCAGCTTGGAGATGCTGGGGATTGAACCCACGACCTCATACATGCAAAGCATGCGCTCTACCACTGAGCTACATCCCAGCTGGATCTGTTGAAGTGTAAGGGATTCAGACCAGGACCTCACGCTTGCAAATTAAATCTCTTAATAAACATCCCAAAACACACATTCCCTGCGATTTGAGCTTTGCCTGAAGAACACAAAGGCAAATCAAGAAGCTGCTTTAAGTTGAACAGAAATTTTATTGAACTGGACAAGATGAAAGTGAGCAAAGATACAACAAACAGGCACGAATGGGAATCGAACCCACGATCTTCGGTTTACAAGACCGACGCCTTGCCACTTGGCCATCATGCCATTTATGAGATCCCGACAGTGTCATTCAACATACCAACTGACCATAAACTAAAGTGTTGCGTAATATGCACTGACATTCAAAATCAATCCATATTTTTGGAGCTCACATGACTCACAACCATACAACAGGAATATGCGAGTACCTAAAACTTATAGATATTTTATGCAATTATAAAGAATTAGCTTGGAGAAGCTGGGGATTGAACCCAGGACCTCATACATGCAAAGCATGCGCTCTACCACTGAGCTACATCCCCAGGTAAGCAGTTATAGCTTACGCTGGAGATTAGCATCAAACCAAGCAACTCATTTAAAAAAAAAACAAAAAAAAAAAAACAGTTTTTTAAAGCATGCACCCGGAAAATTTGATGAGAAAAACGATTTTTCTCCTTGGCCATCATGAACAAACAGGAAACCTGTACATGTTGAAAAACCAAATTGTTCAACGTCTAGAGGAAACCTGTACATGTTGAAAAACCAAATTGTTCAACGAACTAAAGCATGCTTTTGATGAGTGATATGCACTGACATCCAAGCTTTCATAATCAATACATATTTTTGGAGCTCACATGACTCACGACCAAACAACATGATTATGTTCACAGAAATGTATTGGAACTGCTGAGGACAACGCCGTCATACTTGGACATCTCGCCTTAACAGGGACCCGGCACATGGTATGCAAACAATCAGGTCATCAAAAGCAAAAAGGTGTGCACCAGTGTAAATTGGGAAAACTCAAAATTCCAATATGCAACATACCAGAATTTCTTTATTTTTTTATTACATTTTTACTTCATGCTAATGAATCAATTTTGTTCTTCTTGGACATCACAAATAAAGAGGGAACCAGTTCATGTAAAACAACCAAATAGTTCACCAAAAATAGAAGGTGTATGGTGTAAGAAGGTGCATCTACCGAGTCTTGGTAAATACACTATGGCACATTGCTTATGCTGTCTTTTTTTACTTTGATTTTACGATTCTAGCGGTACTTCATAGTGGGATTCAAATGAACCTTCAATGGGAATGAGATGAACAAAGTCCGAGTGGTACCAAACATGCTTCCACAGTAGAAGCTTAAGCTGTTAATTTAGAAATCTTAAATGGGTATTGGACGAACGCAATAGAGGTGTTAATGATCCGCATATACATTAGGAGTGCTGGGTGCTGAAGCCATGCTAAAACTGTTGTTCACAAAGGTGTTCCATCAAAGCAGCATGTTGGAAGGTCTCACTTGGTTGTTTTATCTCAACTTGATATGTATCTCAGGTAATATGCGCTGTAGTGAGATAGGTTACAACTGGAAGCAGAAACATTTAGGAGGTTTCCTAAATTTTGTCTTTAAAGAAACAACATGGAGATGCTGGGGATTGAACCCACAACCTCATACATGCAAAGCATGCGCTCTACCACTGAGCTACATCCCCAGCTGGATCTGTTGAAGTGTAAGGGATTCAGACCAGGACCTCACACTTGCAAATTAAATCTCTTAATAAACATCCCAAAACACACATTCCCTGCGATTTGAGCTTTGCCTGAAGAACACAAAGGCAAATCAAGAAGCTGCTTTAAGTTGAACAGAAATTTTATTGAACTGGACAAGATGAAAGTGAGCAAAGATACAACAAACAGGCACGAATGGGAATCGAACCCACGATCTTCGGTTTACAAGACCGAAGCCTTGCCACTTGGCCATCATGCCATTTATGAGATCCCGACAGTGTCATTCAACATACCAACTGACCATAAACTAAAGTGTTGCGTAATATGCACTGACATTCAAAATCAATCCATATTTTTGGAGCTCACATGACTCACAACCATACAACAGGAATATGCGAGTACCTAAAACTTATAGATATTTTATGCAATTATAAAGAATTAGCTTGGAGAAGCTGGGGATTGAACCCAGGACCTCATACATGCAAAGCATGCGCTCTACCACTGAGCTACATCCCCAGGTAAGCAGTTATAGCTTACGCTGGAGATTAGCATCAAACCAAGCAACTCATTTAAAAAAAAACAAAAAAAAAAAAAACAGTTTTTTAAAGCATGCACCCGGAAAATTTGATGAGAAAAACGATTTTTCTCCTTGGCCATCATGAACAAACAGGAAACCTGTACATGTTGAAAAACCAAATTGTTCAACGTCTAGAGGAAACCTGTACATGTTGAAAAACCAAATTGTTCAACGAACTAAAGCATGCTTTTGATGAGTGATATGCACTGACATCCAAGCTTTCATAATCAATACATATTTTTGGAGCTCACATGACTCACGACCAAACAACATGATTATGTTCACAGAAATGTATTGGAACTGCTGAGGACAACGCCGTCATACTTGGACATCTCGCCTCAACAGGGACCCGGCACATGGTATGCAAACAATCAGGTCATCAAAAGCAAAAAGGTGTGCACCAGTGTAAATTGGGAAAACTCAAAATTCCAATATGCAACATACCAGAATTTCTTTATTTTTTTATTACATTTTTACTTCATGCTAAGAATCAAATTTTGTTCTTCTTGGACATCACAAATAAAGAGGGAACCAGTTCATGTAAAACAACCAAATAGTTCACCAAAAATAGAAGGTGTATGGTGTAAGAAGGTGCATCTACCGAGTCTTGGTAAATACACTATGGCACATTGCTTATGCTGTCTTTTTTTACTTTGATTTTACGATTCTAGCGGTACTTCACAGTGGGATTCAAATGAACCTTCATTGGGAATGAGATGAACAAAGTCCGAGTGGTACCAAACATGCTTCCACAGTAGAAGCTTAAGCTGTTAATTTAGAAATCTTAAATGGGTATTGGACGAACGCAATAGAGGTGTTAATGATCCGCATACACATTAGGAGTGCTGGGTGCTGAAGCCATGCTAAAACTGTTGTTCACAAAGGTGTTCCATCAAAGCAGCATGTTGGAAGGTCTCACTTGGTTGTTTTATCTCAACTTGATATGTATCTCAGGTAATATGCGCTGTAGTGAGATAGGTTACAACTGGAAGCAGAAACATTTAGGAGGTTTCCTAAATTTTGTCTTTAAAGAAACAACATGGAGATGCTGGGGGTTGAACCCAGGACCTCATACATGCGAAGCATGCGCTCTACCACTGAGCTACATCCCCAGCTGTATCGGTTGAAGTGTAAGGCATTCAGCCCAGGACCTCACGCTTGCAAATTAAAACTCTTAATAAACATCCCAAAACACAAATCCCCTGCGATTTGAACTTTGCCTGAAGAACACAAAGGCAAATCACGAAGCTGCTTCAAGTTGAACAGAAATTTAAGTGAACTGCACAAGATGAAAGTGAGCAAAGAAGAACGACTTACCAAACAGGCATGAATGGGGATTGAACCCATGATCTTCGGTTTACGAGACCGACGCCTTGCCACTTGGCCATCATGCCATTTAAGAGAGCTTGAGAGTGTCATTCAACATATCAACTCACATTAAAATAGAGCATGCTTTTGTTGAGTAATATGCACTGACATTCAAGTTTCATAATCAATCCATATTTTTGGAGCTCACATGACTGACGACCATACAACAAGAATATGCGCGCACCTAAAACTTATAGACATTTTATGCGTGATAAAGAAGCAGCTTGGAGATGCTGGGGATTGAACCCACGACCTCATACATGCAAAGCATGCGCTCTACCACTGAGCTACATCCCCAGCTGGATCTGTTGAAGTGTAAGGGATTCAGACCAGGACCTCACGCTTGCAAATTAAATCTCTTAATAAACATCCCAAAACACACATTCCCTGCGATTTGAGCTTTGCCTGAAGAACACAAAGGCAAATCAAGAAGCTGCTTTAAGTTGAACAGAAATTTTATTGAACTGGACAAGATGAAAGTGAGCAAAGATACAACAAACAGGCACGAATGGGAATCGAACCCACGATCTTCGGTTTACAAGACCGACGCCTTGCCACTTGGCCATCATGCCATTTATGAGATCCCGACAGTGTCATTCAACATACCAACTGACCATAAACTAAAGTGTTGCGTAATATGCACTGACATTCAAAATCAATCCATATTTTTGGAGCTCACATGACTCACAACCATACAACAGGAATATGCGAGTACCTAAAACTTATAGATATTTTATGCAATTATAAAGAATTAGCTTGGAGAAGCTGGGGATTGAACCCAGGACCTCATACATGCAAAGCATGCGCTCTACCACTGAGCTACATCCCCAGGTAAGCAGTTATAGCTTACGCTGGAGATTAGCATCAAACCAAGCAACTCATTTAAAAAAAAACAAAAAAAAAAAAAACAGTTTTTTAAAGCATGCACCCGGAAAATTTGATGAGAAAAACGATTTTTCTCCTTGGCCATCATGAACAAACAGGAAACCTGTACATGTTGAAAAACCAAATTGTTCAACGTCTAGAGGAAACCTGTACATGTTGAAAAACCAAATTGTTCAACGAACTAAAGCATGCTTTTGATGAGTGATATGCACTGACATCCAAGCTTTCATAATCAATACATATTTTTGGAGCTCACATGACTCACGACCAAACAACATGATTATGTTCACAGAAATGTATTGGAACTGCTGAGGACAACGCCGTCATACTTGGACATCTCGCCTTAACAGGGACCCGGCACATGGTATGCAAACAATCAGGTCATCAAAAGCAAAAAGGTGTGCACCAGTGTAAATTGGGAAAACTCAAAATTCCAATATGCAACATACCAGAATTTCTTTATTTTTTTATTACATTTTTACTTCATGCTAATGAATCAAATTTTGTTCTTCTTGGACATCACAAATAAAGAGGGAACCAGTTCATGTAAAACAACCAAATAGTTCACCAAAAATAGAAGGTGTATGGTGTAAGAAGGTGCATCTACCGAGTCTTGGTAAATACACTATGGCACATTGCTTATGCTGTCTTTTTTTACTTTGATTTTACGATTCTAGCGGTACTTCAAGTGGGATTCAAATGAACCTTCAATGGGAATGAGATGAACAAAGTCCGAGTGGTACCAAACATGCTTCCACAGTAGAAGCTTAAGCTGTTAATTTAGAAATCTTAAATGGGTATTGGACGAACGCAATAGAGGTGTTAATGATCCGCATATACATTAGGAGTGCTGGGTGCTGAAGCCATGCTAAAACTGTTGTTCACAAAGGTGTTCCATCAAAGCAGCATGTTGGAAGGTCTCACTTGGTTGTTTTATCTCAACTTGATATGTATCTCAGGTAATATGCGCTGTAGTGAGATAGGTTACAACTGGAAGCAGAAACATTTAGGAGGTTTCCTAAATTTTGTCTTTAAAGAAACAACATGGAGATGCTGGGGATTGAACCCACAACCTCATACATGCAAAGCATGCGCTCTACCACTGAGCTACATCCCCAGCTGGATCTGTTGAAGTGTAAGGGATTCAGACCAGGACCTCACACTTGCAAATTAAATCTCTTAATAAACATCCCAAAACACACATTCCCTGCGATTTGAGCTTTGCCTGAAGAACACAAAGGCAAATCAAGAAGCTGCTTTAAGTTGAACAGAAATTTTATTGAACTGGACAAGATGAAAGTGAGCAAAGATACAACAAACAGGCACGAATGGGAATCGAACCCACGATCTTCGGTTTACAAGACCGAAGCCTTGCCACTTGGCCATCATGCCATTTATGAGATCCCGACAGTGTCATTCAACATACCAACTGACCATAAACTAAAGTGTTGCGTAATATGCACTGACATTCAAAATCAATCCATATTTTTGGAGCTCACATGACTCACAACCATACAACAGGAATATGCGAGTACCTAAAACTTATAGATATTTTATGCAATTATAAAGAATTAGCTTGGAGAAGCTGGGGATTGAACCCAGGACCTCATACATGCAAAGCATGCGCTCTACCACTGAGCTACATCCCCAGGTAAGCAGTTATAGCTTACGCTGGAGATTAGCATCAAACCAAGCAACTCATTTAAAAAAAACAAAAAAAAAAAAAACAGTTTTTTAAAGCATGCACCCGGAAAATTTGATGAGAAAAACGATTTTTCTCCTTGGCCATCATGAACAAACAGGAAACCTGTACATGTTGAAAAACCAAATTGTTCAACGTCTAGAGGAAACCTGTACATGTTGAAAAACCAAATTGTTCAACGAACTAAAGCATGCTTTTGATGAGTGATATGCACTGACATCCAAGCTTTCATAATCAATACATATTTTTGGAGCTCACATGACTCACGACCAAACAACATGATTATGTTCACAGAAATGTATTGGAACTGCTGAGGACAACGCCGTCATACTTGGACATCTCGCCTAACAGGGACCCGGCACATGGTATGCAAACAATCAGGTCATCAAAAGCAAAAAGGTGTGCACCAGTGTAAATTGGGAAAACTCAAAATTCCAATATGCAACATACCAGAATTTCTTTATTTTTTTATTACATTTTTACTTCATGCTAAAGAATCAAATTTTGTTCTTCTTGGACATCACAAATAAAGAGGGAACCAGTTCATGTAAAACAACCAAATAGTTCACCAAAAATAGAAGGTGTATGGTGTAAGAAGGTGCATCTACCGAGTCTTGGTAAATACACTATGGCACATTGCTTATGCTGTCTTTTTTTACTTTGATTTTACGATTCTAGCGGTACTTCACAGTGGGATTCAAATGAACCTTCATGGGAATGAGATGAACAAAGTCCGAGTGGTACCAAACATGCTTCCACAGTAGAAGCTTAAGCTGTTAATTTAGAAATCTTAAATGGGTATTGGACGAACGCAATAGAGGTGTTAATGATCCGCATAACATTAGGAGTGCTGGGTGCTGAAGCCATGCTAAAACTGTTGTTCACAAAGGTGTTCCATCAAAGCAGCATGTTGGAAGGTCTCACTTGGTTGTTTTATCTCAACTTGATATGTATCTCAGGTAATATGCGCTGTAGTGAGATAGGTTACAACTGGAAGCAGAAACATTTAGGAGGTTTCCTAAATTTTGTCTTTAAAGAAACAACATGGAGATGCTGGGGGTTGAACCCAGGACCTCATACATGCGAAGCATGCGCTCTACCACTGAGCTACATCCCCAGCTGTATCGGTTGAAGTGTAAGGCATTCAGCCCAGGACCTCACGCTTGCAAATTAAAACTCTTAATAAACATCCCAAAACACAAATCCCCTGCGATTTGAACTTTGCCTGAAGAACACAAAGGCAAATCACGAAGCTGCTTCAAGTTGAACAGAAATTTAAGTGAACTGCACAAGATGAAAGTGAGCAAAGAAGAACGACTTACCAAACAGGCATGAATGGGGATTGAACCCATGATCTTCGGTTTACGAGACCGACGCCTTGCCACTTGGCCATCATGCCATTTAAGAGAGCTTGAGAGTGTCATTCAACATATCAACTCACATTAAAATAGAGCATGCTTTTGTTGAGTAATATGCACTGACATTCAAGTTTCATAATCAATCCATATTTTTGGAGCTCACATGACTGACGACCATACAACAAGAATATGCGCGCACCTAAAACTTATAGACATTTTATGCGTGATAAAGAAGCAGCTTGGAGATGCTGGGGATTGAACCCACGACCTCATACATGCAAAGCATGCGCTCTACCACTGAGCTACATCCCCAGCTGGATCTGTTGAAGTGTAAGGGATTCAGACCAGGACCTCACACTTGCAAATTAAATCTCTTAATAAACATCCCAAAACACACATTCCCTGCGATTTGAGCTTTGCCTGAAGAACACAAAGGCAAATCAAGAAGCTGCTTTAAGTTGAACAGAAATTTTATTGAACTGGACAAGATGAAAGTGAGCAAAGATACAACAAACAGGCACGAATGGGAATCGAACCCACGATCTTCGGTTTACAAGACCGACGCCTTGCCACTTGGCCATCATGCCATTTATGAGATCCCGACAGTGTCATTCAACATACCAACTGACCATAAACTAAAGTGTTGCGTAATATGCACTGACATTCAAAATCAATCCATATTTTTGGAGCTCACATGACTCACAACCATACAACAGGAATATGCGAGTACCTAAAACTTATAGATATTTTATGCAATTATAAAGAATTAGCTTGGAGAAGCTGGGGATTGAACCCAGGACCTCATACATGCAAAGCATGCGCTCTACCACTGAGCTACATCCCCAGGTAAGCAGTTATAGCTTACGCTGGAGATTAGCATCAAACCAAGCAACTCATTTAAAAAAAAACAAACAAAAAAAAAAACAGTTTTTTAAAGCATGCACCCGGAAAATTTGATGAGAAAAACGATTTTTCTCCTTGGCCATCATGAACAAACAGGAAACCTGTACATGTTGAAAAACCAAATTGTTCAACGTCTAGAGGAAACCTGTACATGTTGAAAAACCAAATTGTTCAACGAACTAAAGCATGCTTTTGATGAGTGATATGCACTGACATCCAAGCTTTCATAATCAATACATATTTTTGGAGCTCACATGACTCACGACCAAACAACATGATTATGTTCACAGAAATGTATTGGAACTGCTGAGGACAACGCCGTCATACTTGGACATCTCGCCTTAACAGGGACCCGGCACATGGTATGCAAACAATCAGGTCATCAAAAGCAAAAAGGTGTGCACCAGTGTAAATTGGGAAAACTCAAAATTCCAATATGCAACATACCAGAATTTCTTTATTTTTTTATTACATTTTTACTTCATGCTAAGAATCAAATTTTGTTCTTCTTGGACATCACAAATAAAGAGGGAACCAGTTCATGTAAAACAACCAAATAGTTCACCAAAAATAGAAGGTGTATGGTGTAAGAAGGTGCATCTACCGAGTCTTGGTAAATACACTATGGCACATTGCTTATGCTGTCTTTTTTTACTTTGATTTTACGATTCTAGCGGTACTTCACAGTGGGATTCAAATGAACCTTCAATGGGAATGAGATGAACAAAGTCCGAGTGGTACCAAACATGCTTCCACAGTAGAAGCTTAAGCTGTTAATTTAGAAATCTTAAATGGGTATTGGACGAACGCAATAGAGGTGTTAATGATCCGCATATACATTAGGAGTGCTGGGTGCTGAAGCCATGCTAAAACTGTTGTTCACAAAGGTGTTCCATCAAAGCAGCATGTTGGAAGGTCTCACTTGGTTGTTTTATCTCAACTTGATATGTATCTCAGGTAATATGCGCTGTAGTGAGATAGGTTACAACTGGAAGCAGAAACATTTAGGAGGTTTCCTAAATTTTGTCTTTAAAGAAACAACATGGAGATGCTGGGGGTTGAACCCAGGACCTCATACATGCGAAGCATGCGCTCTACCACTGAGCTACATCCCCAGCTGTATCGGTTGAAGTGTAAGGCATTCAGCCCAGGACCTCACGCTTGCAAATTAAAACTCTTAATAAACATCCCAAAACACAAATCCCCTGCGATTTGAACTTTGCCTGAAGAACACAAAGGCAAATCACGAAGCTGCTTCAAGTTGAACAGAAATTTAAGTGAACTGCACAAGATGAAAGTGAGCAAAGAAGAACGACTTACCAAACAGGCATGAATGGGGATTGAACCCATGATCTTCGGTTTACGAGACCGACGCCTTGCCACTTGGCCATCATGCCATTTAAGAGAGCTTGAGAGTGTCATTCAACATATCAACTCACATTAAAATAGAGCATGCTTTTGTTGAGTAATATGCACTGACATTCAAGTTTCATAATCAATCCATATTTTTGGAGCTCACATGACTGACGACCATACAACAAGAATATGCGCGCACCTAAAACTTATAGACATTTTATGCGTGATAAAGAAGCAGCTTGGAGATGCTGGGGATTGAACCCACGACCTCATACATGCAAAGCATGCGCTCTACCACTGAGCTACATCCCCAGCTGGATCTGTTGAAGTGTAAGGGATTCAGACCAGGACCTCACCTTGCAAATTAAATCTCTTAATAAACATCCCAAAACACACATTCCCTGCGATTTGAGCTTTGCCTGAAGAACACAAAGGCAAATCAAGAAGCTGCTTTAAGTTGAACAGAAATTTTATTGAACTGGACAAGATGAAAGTGAGCAAAGATACAACAAACAGGCACGAATGGGAATCGAACCCACGATCTTCGGTTTACAAGACCGACGCCTTGCCACTTGGCCATCATGCCATTTATGAGATCCCGACAGTGTCATTCAACATACCAACTGACCATAAACTAAAGTGTTGCGTAATATGCACTGACATTCAAAATCAATCCATATTTTTGGAGCTCACATGACTCACAACCATACAACAGGAATATGCGAGTACCTAAAACTTATAGATATTTTATGCAATTATAAAGAATTAGCTTGGAGAAGCTGGGGATTGAACCCAGGACCTCATACATGCAAAGCATGCGCTCTACCACTGAGCTACATCCCCAGGTAAGCAGTTATAGCTTACGCTGGAGATTAGCATCAAACCAAGCAACTCATTTAAAAAAAAACAAAAAAAAATAAAAACAGTTTTTTAAAGCATGCACCCGGAAAATTTGATGAGAAAAACGATTTTTCTCCTTGGCCATCATGAACAAACAGGAAACCTGTACATGTTGAAAAACCAAATTGTTCAACGTCTAGAGGAAACCTGTACATGTTGAAAAACCAAATTGTTCAACGAACTAAAGCATGCTTTTGATGAGTGATATGCACTGACATCCAAGCTTTCATAATCAATACATATTTTTGGAGCTCACATGACTCACGACCAAACAACATGATTATGTTCACAGAAATGTATTGGAACTGCTGAGGACAACGCCGTCATACTTGGACATCTCGCCTTAACAGGGACCCGGCACATGGTATGCAAACAATCAGGTCATCAAAAGCAAAAAGGTGTGCACCAGTGTAAATTGGGAAAACTCAAAATTCCAATATGCAACATACCAGAATTTCTTTATTTTTTTATTACATTTTTACTTCATGCTAAAGAATCAAATTTTGTTCTTCTTGGACATCACAAATAAAGAGGGAACCAGTTCATGTAAAACAACCAAATAGTTCACCAAAAATAGAAGGTGTATGGTGTAAGAAGGTGCATCTACCGAGTCTTGGTAAATACACTATGGCACATTGCTTATGCTGTCTTTTTTTACTTTGATTTTACGATTCTAGCGGTACTTCATAGTGGGATTCAAATGAACCTTCAATGGGAATGAGATGAACAAAGTCCGAGTGGTACCAAACATGCTTCCACAGTAGAAGCTTAAGCTGTTAATTTAGAAATCTTAAATGGGTATTGGACGAACGCAATAGAGGTGTTAATGATCCGCATATACATTAGGAGTGCTGGGTGCTGAAGCCATGCTAAAACTGTTGTTCACAAAGGTGTTCCATCAAAGCAGCATGTTGGAAGGTCTCACTTGGTTGTTTTATCTCAACTTGATATGTATCTCAGGTAATATGCGCTGTAGTGAGATAGGTTACAACTGGAAGCAGAAACATTTAGGAGGTTTCCTAAATTTTGTCTTTAAAGAAACAACATGGAGATGCTGGGGATTGAACCCACAACCTCATACATGCAAAGCATGCGCTCTACCACTGAGCTACATCCCCAGCTGGATCTGTTGAAGTGTAAGGGATTCAGACCAGGACCTCACACTTGCAAATTAAATCTCTTAATAAACATCCCAAAACACACATTCCCTGCGATTTGAGCTTTGCCTGAAGAACACAAAGGCAAATCAAGAAGCTGCTTTAAGTTGAACAGAAATTTTATTGAACTGGACAAGATGAAAGTGAGCAAAGATACAACAAACAGGCACGAATGGGAATCGAACCCACGATCTTCGGTTTACAAGACCGAAGCCTTGCCACTTGGCCATCATGCCATTTATGAGATCCCGACAGTGTCATTCAACATACCAACTGACCATAAACTAAAGTGTTGCGTAATATGCACTGACATTCAAAATCAATCCATATTTTTGGAGCTCACATGACTCACAACCATACAACAGGAATATGCGAGTACCTAAAACTTATAGATATTTTATGCAATTATAAAGAATTAGCTTGGAGAAGCTGGGGATTGAACCCAGGACCTCATACATGCAAAGCATGCGCTCTACCACTGAGCTACATCCCCAGGTAAGCAGTTATAGCTTACGCTGGAGATTAGCATCAAACCAAGCAACTCATTTAAAAAAAAACAAACAAAAAAAAAAACAGTTTTTTAAAGCATGCACCCGGAAAATTTGATGAGAAAAACGATTTTTCTCCTTGGCCATCATGAACAAACAGGAAACCTGTACATGTTGAAAAACCAAATTGTTCAACGTCTAGAGGAAACCTGTACATGTTGAAAAACCAAATTGTTCAACGAACTAAAGCATGCTTTTGATGAGTGATATGCACTGACATCCAAGCTTTCATAATCAATACATATTTTTGGAGCTCACATGACTCACGACCAAACAACATGATTATGTTCACAGAAATGTATTGGAACTGCTGAGGACAACGCTGTCATACTTGGACATCTCGCCTCAACAGGGACCCGGCACATGGTATGCAAACAATCAGGTCATCAAAAGCAAAAAGGTGTGCACCAGTGTAAATTGGGAAAACTCAAAATTCCAATATGCAACATCCCAGAATTTCTTTATTTTTTTATTACATTTTTACTTCATGCTAAAGAATCAAATTTTGTTCTTCTTGGACATCACAAATAAAGAGGGAACCAGTTCATGTAAAACAACCAAATAGTTCACCAAAAATAGAAGGTGTATGGTGTAAGAAGGTGCATCTACCGAGTCTTGGTAAATACACTATGGCACATTGCTTATGCTGTCTTTTTTACTTTGATTTTACGATTCTAGCGGTACTTCACAGTGGGATTCAAATGAACCTTCATGGGAATGAGATGAACAAAGTCCGAGTGGTACCAAACATGCTTCCACAGTAGAAGCTTAAGCTGTTAATTTAGAAATCTTAAATGGGTATTGGACGAACGCAATAGAGGTGTTAATGATCCGCATACACATTAGGAGTGCTGGGTGCTGAAGCCATGCTAAAACTGTTGTTCACAAAGGTGTTCCATCAAAGCAGCATGTTGGAAGGTCTCACTTGGTTGTTTTATCTCAACTTGATATGTATCTCAGGTAATATGCGCTGTAGTGAGATAGGTTACAACTGGAAGCAGAAACATTTAGGAGGTTTCCTAAATTTTGTCTTTAAAGAAACAACATGGAGATGCTGGGGGTTGAACCCAGGACCTCATACATGCGAAGCATGCGCTCTACCACTGAGCTACATCCCCAGCTGTATCGGTTGAAGTGTAAGGCATTCAGCCCAGGACCTCACGCTTGCAAATTAAAACTCTTAATAAACATCCCAAAACACAAATCCCTGCGATTTGAACTTTGCCTGAAGAACACAAAGGCAAATCACGAAGCTGCTTCAAGTTGAACAGAAATTTAAGTGAACTGCACAAGATGAAAGTGAGCAAAGAAGAACGACTTACCAAACAGGCATGAATGGGGATTGAACCCATGATCTTCGGTTTACGAGACCGACGCCTTGCCACTTGGCCATCATGCCATTTAAGAGAGCTTGAGAGTGTCATTCAACATATCAACTCACATTAAAATAGAGCATGCTTTTGTTGAGTAATATGCACTGACATTCAAGTTTCATAATCAATCCATATTTTGGAGCTCACATGACTGACGACCATACAACAAGAATATGCGCGCACCTAAAACTTATAGACATTTTATGCGTGATAAAGAAGCAGCTTGGAGATGCTGGGGATTGAACCACGACCTCATACATGCAAAGCATGCGCTCTACCACTGAGCTACATCCCCAGCTGGATCTGTTGAAGTGTAAGGGATTCAGACCAGGACCTCACCTTGCAAATTAAATCTCTTAATAAACATCCCAAAACACACATTCCCTGCGATTTGAGCTTTGCCTGAAGAACACAAAGGCAAATCAAGAAGCTGCTTTAAGTTGAACAGAAATTTTATTGAACTGGACAAGATGAAAGTGAGCAAAGATACAACAAACAGGCACGAATGGGAATCGAACCCACGATCTTCGGTTTACAAGACCGACGCCTTGCCACTTGGCCATCATGCCATTTATGAGATCCCGACAGTGTCATTCAACATACCAACTGACCATAAACTAAAGTGTTGCGTAATATGCACTGACATTCAAAATCAATCCATATTTTGGAGCTCACATGACTCACAACCATACAACAGGAATATGCGAGTACCTAAAACTTATAGATATTTTATGCAATTATAAAGAATTAGCTTGGAGAAGCTGGGGATTGAACCCAGGACCTCATACATGCAAAGCATGCGCTCTACCACTGAGCTACATCCCCAGGTAAGCAGTTATAGCTTACGCTGGAGATTAGCATCAAACCAAGCAACTCATTTAAAAAAAAACAAAAAAAAAAAAAACAGTTTTTTAAAGCATGCACCCGGAAAATTTGATGAGAAAACGATTTTTCTCCTTGGCCATCATGAACAAACAGGAAACCTGTACATGTTGAAAAACCAAATTGTTCAACGTCTAGAGGAAACCTGTACATGTTGAAAACCAAATTGTTCAACGAACTAAAGCATGCTTTTGATGAGTGATATGCACTGACATCCAAGCTTTCATAATCAATACATATTTTTGGAGCTCACATGACTCACGACCAAACAACATGATTATGTTCACAGAAATGTATTGGAACTGCTGAGGACAACGCCGTCATACTTGGACATCTCGCCTCAACAGGGACCCGGCACATGGTATGCAAACAATCAGGTCATCAAAAGCAAAAAGGTGTGCACCAGTGTAAATTGGGAAAACTCAAAATTCCAATATGCAACATACCAGAATTTCTTTATTTTTTTATTACATTTTTACTTCATGCTAATGAATCAAATTTTGTTCTTCTTGGACATCACAAATAAAGAGGAACCAGTTCATGTAAAACAACCAAATAGTTCACCAAAAATAGAAGGTGTATGGTGTAAGAAGTGCATCTACCGAGTCTTGTAAATACACTATGGCACATTGCTTATGCTGTCTTTTTTTACTTTGATTTTACGATTCTAGCGGTACTTCACAGTGGGATTCAAATGAACCTTCATTGGAATGAGATGAACAAAGTCCGAAGTGGTACCAAACATGCTTCCACAGTAGAAGCTTAAGCTGTTAATTTAGAAATCTTAAATGGGTATTGGACGAACGCAATAGAGTGTTAATGATCCGCATACACATTAGGATGCTGGTGCTGAAGCCATGCTAAAACTGTTGTTCACAAAGGTGTTCCATCAAAGCAGCATGTTGGAAGGTCTCACTGTTGTTTTATCTCAACTTATATGTATCTCAGTAATATGCGCTGTAGTGAGATAGGTTACAACTGGAAGCAGAAACATTTAGGAGGTTTCCTAAATTTGTCTTTAAAGAAACAACATGGAGATGCTGGGGTTGAACCCAGGACCTCATACATGCAAAGCATGCGCTCTACCACTGAGCTACATCCCCAGCTGTATCGTTGAAGTGTAAGGATTCAGCCAGGACCTCACGCTTGCAAATTAAATCTCTTAATAAACATCCCAAAACACATCCCTGCGATTTGAACTTTGCCTGAAGAACACAAAGGCAAATCACGAAGCTGCTTCAAGTTGAACAGAAATTTATTGAACTGACAAGATGAAAGTGAGCAAAGAAGAACAACCAAACAGGCATGAATGGGGATTGAACCCATGATCTTCGGTTTACGAGACCGACGCCTTGCCACTTGGCCATCATGCCATTTAAGAGATTGAGAGTGTCATTCAACATACAACTCACATTAAAATAGAGCATGCTTTTGCGTAATATGCACTGACATTCAAATCAATCCATATTTTTGGAGCTCACATGACTCGACATACATACAACAGAATATGCGCGACCTAAAACTTATAGATATTTTATGCGTATAAAGAATTAGCTTGGAGAAGCTGGGGATTGAACCCAGGACCTCATACATGCAAAGCATGCGCTCTACCACTGAGCTACATCCCCAGGGATAAGCAGAATAGCTTACGCTGGAGAATTAGCATCAAACAACAACCCTCATT